>SJYQ01002260.1:703360-864176 GCA_006410935.1 Redunca redunca
CAACAGTTAGAACTGGACATGGAACAACAGACTGGTTCCAAATAGGAAAAGGAGTACGTCAAGGCTGTATATTGCCACCCTGTTTATTTAACTTATATGCAGAGTACATCATGAGAAACACTGGACTGGAAGAAACACAAGCTGGAATCAAGATTGCTGGGAGAAATATCAATCACCTCAGATATGCAGATGACACCACCCTTATGGCAGAAAGTGAAGAGGAACTAAAAAGCCTCTTGATGAAAGTAAAAGAGGAGAGCGAAAAAGTTGGCTTAAAGCTCAACATTCAGAAAACGAAGATCATGGCATCCGGTCCCATCACTTCATGGGAAATAGATGGGGAAAGAGTGGAAACAATGTCAGACTTTATTTCTGGGGGCTCCAAAATCACTGCAGATGGTGATTGCAGCCATGAAATTAAAAGACGCTTACTCCTTGGAAGAAAAGTTATGATTAACCTAGATAGTATACTCAAAAGCAGAGACATTACTTTGCCAACTAAGGTCAAGTCAGGGCTATGGTTTTTCCAGGAGTCATGTATGGATGTGAGAGTTGGACTGTGAAGAAGGCTGAGCACCAAAGAATTGATGCTTTTGAACCGTGGTGTTGGAGAAGACTCTTTGAGAGTCCCTTGGACTGCAAGGAGATCCAACCAGTCCATTCTGAAGGAGATCAGCCCTGGGTGTTCTTTGGAAGGAATAATGCTAAAGCTGAAACTCCAGTACCTTGGCCACCTCATGCGAAGAGTTGACTCATTGGAAAAGACTTTGATGCTGGGAGAAATTGGGGGCAGGAGAAAAAGGGGACGACCGAGGATGAGATGGCTGGATGGCATCACTGACTCGATGGACGCGAGTCTGGGTGAACTCCGGGAGTTGGTGATGGACAAGGAGGCCTGGTGTGCTGCAATTCATGGGGTCGCAAGGAGTCGGACACGACTGATCAACTGAACTGAAGAGGCAGGTGACAGTAGCAGACCCTCAGATGGGCAGCCAGAGAAGGGAAGCCTGTCCCATGGGGTCATTTCGACAGGCCTGAATGCTTTGCTTGAGGGCAGAGCATTCCAGAAGCTGCAAGTGTCCAGGAACAGCAGTGGGAGAGGAACCCAGGCTCCCCCAAGTCCTCGCAGTGGGAGGACTTGCCACAGCCTCCATTTCTCCAACTGCAAAATGAAGCCAACACCCCCACTTTGCAGGAATGCTGGAAAAATTGAGTGATAGCACAGACACAGCCTGGTTCACAGCTGAAAAATACATGGGGAGACACCCACATTATTCATCTTTTCCAGGCCCTCCGTGAAAGATCTCTAGTTGCCCCCAGAAGTAAGTACGAACTTACAGGTGGATCTGGTATCTGAAGCCTAGCAGGCATCATCTGGAAACAACCAGCATGGAAACAGGAGACCAGAGTCAAGAATCCCACGGGTTTAGCTCTGACTAAAGTTGAGAGCGTGGGCTTCCCAGGTGGCTCAGCGGTAAAGAACCCGCCTGCCAATGCAGGAGATGCCAGTTCTGTCCCTGGGTGGGGAAGATCCCTTGGAGGAGGAAATGACAACCCACTGCAGTATTCTTGCCTGGGAAATCCCATGGACAGAGGAGCCTGGTTGTTGGGCTACAGTCCATGGGGATCACAAAACAGTTGGACATGACTTAGGGACTAGACCACAACAACAGGATTTAGAGTGTGGACCCTTGGGGCTACTGAATGGGCTCAGAGCTGATCCCCAAAGAGGAACCCCAGAAAAGATTTCGGGAAGAGCTGGCATCCCTGGGGCCTGGGGTGACACCGTCACCCAACGTCTGCGCACGGTGAGCTGACCCTGGACGTCTCTCTGAGTCTCTCACTGTCCCTCGTCCTTGGCCGGGTCCTCAGCCTCCACCGGCAATGACCCAACTCTGAAGAACCAGAAAAGCAATGCTTACCACCTATGGAAGCTTCTCCACACAGAAGGCTCTGACCCCACACAACACCTGGTCCAGGCCTCGGGTTTTGTGCCTTGGAATGTTAGCGCATTTAACACTCCAATCGACCCTGAGAAGCCAGTTTAAGTGTCTTCATTTTACCAATGAGGAACCAGGGCCCAGAGAGTCTGGGGAAAAAGGAAAAGAAACCAAGAGACTTCCCTGGTGGTCCAGAGGCTGAGACTCCGTGCTCCCAAGGTGGGAGGCCCAGGTTTGATCCCTGGTCAGGGAACGTGCCGCCAACTGGGAGTTCGTATGTCACAACTAAGACCCGGTGAAGCCAAACAAATAAATATTTAGGAAAGAGAAATGTAGCTGGGAAGTTACTGGAGCTAGGGCTTGACCCCAGGACGGAGGCTCCAGACAGGTCTCCTACCCTAAGCCTCTCCCACCATCTCCCCTAGCACGTCTGTCTGAACTACGGGTGCCAGAGGCCCGCACTCAGGCCACCCGCTAGGCACTGTCAGCGCTTGAGAAAGTGAGGATGGCAGAGTCAACTGCGAGGCACAAGGGAGGCCCTTCAGGGTCCACTCGGGAGAGGAAGGGCCGCCAGGAAGGAGAAGGGCAGGCACGCAACTCAACAGTCTGCACTCTGCAAGAACGAGTGGCAAGTCAGGCAGCTCCTGCTTCAGACCCCCCGCTGATGTCCTGCTTCGCTGGGGGTAAAACCCGGGTCCTCCAGCTCAGCTCTCCCCTTCACCTCCGCCCAGGCGCTGCCAAGCCCGGCCCCAGCCCTGCGTCCTGCAGCCTGTCTCCCAAGAGAAAGACCTTCCAGAGTAACACACCTGAAAACAGCACCCCCCACGTGTCTCCTCCCACAGGCCTGCTGAGCCCCCAGCACCCCCCACGTGTCTCCGCCCACCGGCCTGCTGAGCCCCCAGCACCCCCACACGTGTCTCCTCCCACCGGCCTGCTGAGCCCCCCAGCACCCCCCACGTGTCTCCGCCCACCGGCCTGCTGAGCCCCCAGCACCCCCACACGTGTCTCCTCCCACCGGCCTGCTGAGCCCCCCAGCACCCCCCACGTGTCTCCGCCCACCGGCCTGCTGAGCCCCCAGCACCCCCACACGTGTCTCCTCCCACCGGCCTGCTGAGCCCCCCAGCACCCCCCACGTGTCTCCGCCCACCGGCCTGCTGAGCCCCCAGCACCCCCACACGTGTCTCCTCCCACCGGCCTGCTGAGCCCCCCAGCACCCCCCACGTGTCTCCGCCCACCGGCCTGCTGAGCCCCCAGCACCCCCACACGTGTCTCCTCCCACCGGCCTGCTGAGCCCCCCAGCACCCCCCACGTGTCTCCGCCCACCGGCCTGCTGAGCCCCCAGCACCCCCACACGTGTCTCCTCCCACCGGCCTGCTGAGCCCCCCAGCACCCCCCACGTGTCTCCGCCCACCGGCCTGCTGAGCCCCCAGCACCCCCACACGTGTCTCCTCCCACCGGCCTGCTGAGCCCCCCAGCACCCCCCACGTGTCTCCGCCCACCGGCCTGCTGAGCCCCCAGCACCCCCACACGTGTCTCCTCCCACCGGCCTGCTGAGCCCCCCAGCACCCCCCACGTGTCTCCGCCCACCGGCCTGCTGAGCCCCCAGCACCCCCACACGTGTCTCCTCCCACCGGCCTGCTGAGCCCCCCAGCACCCCCCACGTGTCTCCGCCCACCGGCCTGCTGAGCCCCCAGCACCCCCACACGTGTCTCCTCCCACCGGCCTGCTGAGCCCCCAGCACCCCCCACGTGTCTCCTCCCACCGGCCTGCTGAGCCCTCAGGGCAAGACTCTGGCCTCTTGCTCTGCCAAGTGCAGGCAAGGAACATCGCAGTATCTGTCAACCTGTCGGTCAGCACTGGCATAAAAAGGTTCTGAACGTGTGAAAAAAAAAAAAAAATCTATCAAATAGTGGAAGAATGGGAGGAAGAAGAAAGAAAGGGACTAAAGGAAAGTGCACTTTTTTCTTCATCCAGAAAAGCACTCTTCAAAAATTTGCCAAGAGGGAAGATCATATGTTAAGTGCTCTTCATCATTCAACCAACCTGTCAGGAGGATGGAAGGAAACTGGTAAGTGATGGACTGTGTTTCTGGCATTGACTGAGGTGATACCATTTAATGAGCATTAATCATCATCATAATTAGTACTGACCACCAAGAGCCCCTCCTCTGCCATCCCCATGAACCATGCTTGCCTGCAAGCCCTCAGTATTAGCTAACCCTGCTTACTAACGCATGCCCGGCCAAAGCAGAGATGCCTGCTGTTTCAGAAACACCCCTGGGGCCTGGGTCAACCTCCGTCACGACGGTGCTGCTGCACGGCTACTCTCGTGCCCACCGCCCCCATCTGGACCCTCATGGACCCCAGACTAGGATCTGAGGACTAGTTAATCTAAAATTCTGTTCAAACACTGTTGCCACAAGTTCAGTTTAAAAGAATGCCAAAAGTTAAACGGAACTGCAAAATGGAAAATGGAATTTTATTCATCATAAAATTTGGTGTCTGGAGTAAGTCAGCTTCAATAGCAAATGATGACAAGGTGGAAAGCTATATTGTGCCAATTCCAGGGTAGAATGAGAAGTCCTGCTGGGTATTTTTAAAGGCCTTGGAGGTGAACCACATGGATTTCTTACGTCCAGGTTCACTTCAAAAATATACGATTTTCTTTTGTTTCCATTCCAGTATATTAGGCAAACTCTTTTTCTATTTACCCCTTCAAAATAAGGTCATACTTTGATCCCATAAAAGAGAGACAAAGATTTCTGAGATAAAGGTGGAGAAAAGAGAAAAGGAGTAAAAGGATCTGAATAATAATTAAATTAAATATTTGTTATTTCAGGAAGATGTGAAAATGATCGCCTCTGGCTTCCCTGGTAGCTCAGTTGGTAAGGAATCCACCTGCAATGCAAGAGGTCCCGATTCAAATCCTGGGTCGGGAAGATCCACTGGAGAAGGGATAGGCTACCCACTCCAGCATTCTCAGGCTTTCCTGGTGGCTCAGCTGGTAAAGAATCCACCTGCAGTGTGGGCGACCTGGGTTCAATTCCTGGGTTGGGAAGATCCCCTGGAGAAGGGAAAGGCTACCCACTCCAGTGTTCTGGCCTGGAGAATTCCATGGACAGAGAAATGAGTCAGACACAACTGAATGCCTTTCACTTTTAACTTTTCAGGTGAAATTCCAAGAATCATCTGCAGTGAGAAGAGTGGCAGAGGCCCTGGGTTCTGAGCAGGGAGAGGTGGAGAGGCGGGGGGAGACTGCAGGCCAAGTTCCCGCACCATCCACTAGGTGGCACATGAACCCAGGACGGGGGCGGGGGGTGTCAGCCGTGACGGCGGGAGCATTCGCGGAAGGGGTGGACTGGGAGGCCAAGAGGCAGCGACATGGGGTCAGCATGGCCAGGGTCTCGACCCCACTGACCCTCAGGGTCTCAGTACGTTTCAGCGGCAATAACAGGACACAGCAGACGGCGGCTGATAAACAACAGAAATGTACTGCTCACCGTTCTGGGGCCGTAAGTCCAAGACTGGGGCGCCAGGGTGGGCAGAGGAGGACCCTCCGACAGGGTGATGCAGCTACAATGCGGGCCGGGTGTCACCTGGTGGGACATCAGGGCGACGTCCAGGGGACAGAGCTGGGGCTCCCCGCCAGGCTCCTCTGGGGCTCGTGAGTGTTGAGCGTCTCCGGGAGAGGAGTCCAAGCTGCTGCACATACGTGTGTGTGTGCGTGCATGCTCAGTCCCTTCAGTCGTGTCCGACTGCGACCCCCTGGACTGCGTGCGGCCCACCAGGCTGCTCTGTCCGTGGGATTCTCCAGGCGCAAATACCGGAGTGAGTTGCCATGCCCTCCTCCAGGGGATCTTCCCCACCCAGGGATCAAACCCACGTCTCCTGCATTGGCAGGCGGGTTCTCTACTGCTGTGCCACCTGGGAATTTCGTCTCTCTCAAATTCGTGTGTTTTGATTACATTTGGAGGTAGGAACTTTAAAGAGGCAATTAAAGCTTCTTTATGAGAAGAAAAGACCCAGGGATGCACGCTCACAGAGAAAAGGCCATCAAGCCAAGAGAGGCCTCACCAGAAACCAGACTGCCAGCGCCTGGGTCCTAGGGGACTTCCAGCCTCCAGAACTATGAGAAACACACTTCTGCTGTTTACGCTGCCGGTGCAGGGTACTTTGTTAACAACAACCCTAGCAAAGTACAGTAATACTCCCTGGATACCCAGACAGACTAGCTCTCTCTTTTTTTTTTTTTTTTTTTTTTGCAATAACACAGGAGGCAGGGGCGAGATGGGGAGGGTACAAGTCAAAAGCACCCACGCTGGCAAAACTTCTAAAGGTTCTTATCTCTACTCTGGAACACCCACAGGACAGACAATTTCACTGAAGGTTCCCTGAAATTTACAGCCACCACGGCAAAAACAGAACCCCCACTCACCACACACACCCTTATCCCCCACAATCCACACTGCTACCAGGTGTCGAAGGTCAAAATGTGGATGTAGTGAAGTTTTTCTTCAGAGATGCAGGCTGTAAACTCTGGATTTGCCAAAGATACCAAATAAGAAAACCAGATTTACACTGTTAGAAAAGTGTAGGGCTGGGCTTCCCGGGCGGCTCAGTGGTAAAGAATCCACCTGCCAGTGTAGGAGACAGGGGTTCTATCCCTGATCCAGGAAGATCCCATATGCCGTGGAGCAACTAAGCCCGTGTGCCACAAGTACTGAGCCTGTGCTCTGGAGCCCGGGACCCGCACCAGGAGAAGCCACCGCCACGAGAAGCCCAGCACCAGAGCTGGAGCGCCGTTCTCGCAGGCGATGATGGCCGAGCACAGCCAAAAACAAGAACAAGCAAAACTGTCTTTTAAAAAGTGACAGTTGCTCAGCTGTTTGACTCTTTGTGAGCCCATGGCCTGTAGCCCACCAAGCTCCTCTGTCCAACGGAAGGTGCCTTTCCCTTCTCCAGGGGATCTTCCGGACCCGGGGATCAAACTCAGGTCTCCTGCATTGCAGGCAGATTATCATCTGAGCCACCAGGGAAGCCCTTTTTCTATTTAAAGCACACAACTAAACATAAAAACCAGTCTAGATCCCTGCCATCAGCATAAGTCAAGTGCATTCAGAGGCATGTCCTTACTGAAACACACGGGCCAGCGTCTTCCTCAAAGTCAGAAGATGTCTGAGGCAGACCCACAGACCACAATCTCTCTTGACCCTGAAGAGTAACTGACAAAGTGCATCGTGTCTGAGACGGCGGGACCGCATCCCAGGGTGCAGGAGGCCCACTCGAGAGCACACTGCTGGGCACCCCGGGGCCGGGCGGGGTGTGGAGCACCGAGGTGTTCCTATCCTTGCTAATGGAGCCCAGGACGAGGCGCCAAGGAAGTCTGGCCTTCCTGCCCTCAATCTCGGGGTCACCATTCTTCCCAAAACAAATGTAAATGAGGCAAAAACTGGTGTGATTCAGAGCAGATGCACTGGGGGCCAGAGTAAGGCCTCAGCCCTCCCCGTCCCCCACAGCAGCACCGCAGGGGCCAAGACAAGGCATCAAACAGGCAGAGAGAGAACGCCTCTGCCCACTCCCACTCATCCCGCTGACTTCTGGAAACACGTTCACACCTGCCTTTAGCACTGAGATAGTGCTGGCACCATTCTCATCCTTAGACAGGCAACCACGTCCAGGCCAACTCACTAGCGCTGGCTCCTCTTCATTGTCTTTATTTTCAGTTACCTGCTACTCAAGGCAACAACTAAGTGGCTCTCCCCAGCACAGGAATCATATAAAACTCCACTTCTAGGACTTCCCTGGTGGCCCAGTGGCTAGGACTCCACACTCCTAATGCAAGGGGCCCTGGGCTCAACCCCGGTCAGGGAACTAGATCCCACGTGCCACACCTAAGACCCGGCGCAGTCAAAAATAAAAAAAATTCTTTTTAAAGAAATAAAAGAACGTTGGATGCCCCTCCGACTCCACTCTTCCTTCCTTAGTGAAAGTCACTCAGTCGTGTCTGACTCTTTGCGACCCCATGGACTATACAGTCCACGGAACTCTCCACACAAAAACACTGGAGTTGGTAGCCTTTCCCTCTTCCAGGGGATCTTTCCAACCCAGGGGATCAAACCGGGGTCTTCTGCATTGCAGGCGGATTCCTTACCAGCTAAGCTACCAGGGAAACCCTTTTCCTTCCTTAGCCATGGGGTTATTTTTGGGAGAGAACGGGATGGACACGTTGTCTCCTGAGTAGCCGGGGAGGCCTTGGGACGGATGTCAGCCACACAAGTGGGAACCTGTGCGCACTTTCTAAGAAGGGTCCTTACTGCTTGGGGGAGAGGAAAGGTTCATCTTCTTTGTGCCAGAGACCCATTGCATTGTCTGGTGATGAAGCCCATGGGTCTCTTCTCAGAAAAATGTTTTAAAATACATAACATAAAATATACTCAAGATTAAAAGGAAACTGATTATACTAAAACAGAATTACCAAAATGTAAAAGAAGACAAGTGACAGACTAGGACACAGGATTTTACATTTTCTCATTAAAAACCTCTATTTTCAAGCAGCAAGGACATCATGAGATCTTTCATATCACTGTTACAGGAGCCAGTGACTTCCATTGCTTGCGTGGCTGAGACGCCTAACGTTTCTAGGATTTGCTGCTACTTTCAACATTAAAGAAAATGCAATCTAAGCATCCATCAACAGATGAGTGGATAAAGAAGATACACACAGACACAGACACAGACACACACACAAACACACACACACACACACACGCAGAAGAATATTATTCACCCACCAAAAAGAATGAAGTTTTGCCATTAGAAGCAACACAGAGGGACTCAGAAGGTACCACACTTAGTACAGAAAAGGACACATACTGTATGATATCACTTATACGTGGAATCTTAAAATAAAACAAACAAAAGAACAAGCAAATGAATAACAGACTCACGGATACAGAGGACAAACTGGCAGTTACCAGTAGGGAGAGAGAATGGGAAGGGGCAAAATGGAGGGAAGGTAAGAGGTACAAATGACGATGGGCAAAATAAACTACTGGGGCACAGAGACCACAGCCAACGCATCACAGTGGCTTTACACCCAGCATAACCCATAAACAGGCTGAATCACTGTGTTGTACACCTGGAACTAATAATACTGTAAATAATACTTCAACTAAAAAAAATAACGATCATCCCAGTGGTCCAGCAGTTAAGAATCCTCCTGCCAATGAAGGGTGCATGGGTTCAATCCCCGGTCCAGGAAGAGTCCACCGCCACAGGGTAACTGAGGCTGTGCACCACAACCACCGAGCCCACACTCTAGAGCCTGCATGTCACAGTGAGAGGAAGTCTCCACGCAGCAAGAAGGCCCAGCACAGCCAGAAACAAAGCCAATTAATTTTTAAAAAATAAATTAATAAACAATGAAGGCAATACTGAATACTAAATTTTAGTCAGAGGCTAGAGGAAAAGTTGTAATTTCTTTTCCAAGTTCAGATTCCTGAATCCTACCTAAGGCAATGGAAGAAGTTTCTCCTTTGCCCCCTCCTCATTCCTGATACCTGGGATGAGAATGAGATGGCTGGACCTAAAACAGCCATTATTGACAACTTGGCAAGACAGAAGAAGCCCTACTCTCTGGTGCCACACACTGGCCCAGCCTGCCTACCTCTGGACAGAAAGGTGATTTCTATCATATTAAGCCACAGCTGGTTGGGTTATTCTTTATTATATAAAGCCACTCAAACCTAACCTTTCATCAAGAGCCTCTTGATGAAAGTGAAAGAGGAGAGTGAAAAAGCTGGCTTAAAACTCACATTCAAAATACAAAGATCTTGGCATCCGGTCCCATCACTTCATGGCAAATAGATGGGGAAACAATGGAAAAGGTGACAGACTTTATTGCCTTGGGCTCCAAAATCACTGCACACGGTGACTGCAGCCACGAAACTGAAAGACATTTGCTCCCTGGAAGAAAGGCTATAACCAACCTAGGCAGCATATTAAAAAGCAGAGACATTACTTTGCCAACAAAGGTCAGTCTAGTCAAAGCTATGGTTTTTCCAGTAGTCATGTGTGGATGTGAGAGTTGGACCATAAAGAAAGCTGAGCACTGAAGAACTGATGCTTTTGAACTGTGGTGTTAGAGAAGACTCTTGAGAGCCCCTTGGACTGGAAGGAGATCGAAACAGTCCATCCTAAAGGAAATCAGTCCTGAAGATTCATTGGAAGGACGAATGCTAAAGCTGAAACTCCAATTTCTTGGCCATCTGATGTGAAGAACTGACTCACCAGAAAAGACCCTGAGAAAGATGCCGAGAAAGACTGAAGGCAGGAGGAGAAGGGGATGACAGAGGATGAGATGGTTGGATGGTATCACCAACTCTATGGACATGAGTTTGAGCAAGCTCCAAGAGTTGGTGATGGACAGGGAGGCCTGGGGTGTTGCAGTCCATGGGGTCGCAAGACTGAGCGACTGAACTGAACTGAAACCTAACCTTAACTGCTGTACCTTTTCTGAGTGGTAAGGTTGTCAACAGGTTGCACCGGATCATGAGCAACCTTCACTCATCTTTGAGAGACACACTCTGCCTTATGTACAAAAGTGATTCTTCCAGGGATACAAAGGAAACCCAACTAGAAACCTCCTCTGTAGCTGACGGCCTTGCAGGAGGCAAACCCCGAAACCATGAAGGACACGGTTCCCTCAGCCTCCCTGCTGCTCCACCTCTGTGTCCTTTACAGCAGGGGTCCTCAACCCCAGAGCTGGTACCAGTTCAAGACCTGCTGGAAACCAGGCCACACAGCAAGAAGGGAAAGGCAGTGAGCGATTGAACCTTCATCTGCATTCACAGCCGCTCTGCATCACGAGAGTAACTGCCTGAGCTCCGCCTCCCATCACATCTGCGGAGGCATAATAAAGGTAAAGCGCCTAAAGCATCCAGAAACCATCCCCGCCCCTGGGTAAATAGAAAAATTGTCTTCCATGAAACTGGTCCCTAGGGGCATAAAGGTTGGGGGCTCCTGCTTTAACAAAAGGATGCAGGAACCCAGGTATCAGGTTTCGCAGCTCAGAGAGCTTCACGACCACACACCACACTTCAAGTCCACAACCAGGCACCCACACCCCCGACTTCCTCCCAGACTCTGTAAAGTCCGAGGTCATGTGAGAGCCAGCACAAAGGGACTGCCCCCAGGATGTGCAGGCCCCAGGGTCACCCAGGGAAGGCGGACGCTGCCCAGAAAGTACTTACTAACTGTCATGGACTCCGGCACCGAGGCAGAAGGTAACAGGCTGCTCAGAGGACTCTCCTGGCCTGGAGGACTCGCTTCCACACTGGAAAGGCAAGCAGAGGGAAGTTTCGAGTCAATCACTCAAAACACGCCACCTCGACATTCAAAACAAATGCAGCCGGCACTGAGCTCGCTCAGGTTTCCCAACTCCAAGGAAGGGAAGGTGGCCCTCTGAGGTCACAGTCCCTCCTCTCTATGTGTGGATTCCATACCTGGAAATTCGCCTGCTCCCTGAAGTGTACCTGTAACCCCAGAACTCCACACTCTCGGGGCTGACATGGTCATGTGTGAACACGTACATGCATGCGTGCATGCTCAGTCCCTTCAGTCGTGTCCGACTCTTTGCAACCCCACGGACTGTAGCCAGGCAGGTTCCTCTGTCCATGGGATTCTCCAGGCAAGAATACTGGAGTGGGTTGCCATTTCCTCCTCCAGGGGATCTTCCCCACCCAGGGATCGAACCAAAAAGTCTCTTACATCTCCTGCATTGCAGGCAAGTTCTTTACACTAGCACCTCCTAGGAAGCCCAAAGTGCTGTCTGTTGCTCCTAAACACAGGACTGTGCGGTGCCTCTTGGAGGAAACCTGTGTGAGGCAGCCTCTATTCAGCCTGATGGTGCAGTGTGCTAAAGAACCCGCCGGCCAATGCGGGAGATGCGGGCTGGATCCCTGGTATGGGAAAATCCCCCGGAGGAAGGCACGGCAACCCACTCCAGTATTCTTGCCCGGAGAATCCCATGCACAGAGGAGCCTGGTGGGCTACAGTCCATGGGCTCGCAAAAGAGTCAGACACGACTGAAGCAGCTGAGCACACACACATACACGTTGACAGTGCTGTTGGTCACGAGTTCCCTGTCGTGACTCAACAGCGGACGTTAGATGAGATGTCTTTAAACAGGAGCAGACAGAAAACAAAGGTACTTACTGATCCACTGACCAAAATGCTGTGACCAGACACACTCCTAGGGACCTAGGAGCAATGGCTCCGTCTTGAGAGAACACGACCACCAGAAATAATGAGCGCTGACTGGGCAGTGACAAAGAATTTGCAACATGGAAAAATAATCCTTCCCATCGTCCATGAAAACAGCTAGGGGAATACCCAGTGGCCCATATAGTCAAAGCTATGGTTTTTCCAGTAGTCGTGTATAGATGTGAGAGTTGGACCATAAAGAAGGCTGAGCACTGAAGAACTGATGCCTTCAAACTGCAGTGATGGAGAAGACTCCTGGGAGACCCTTGGACAGCAAAGGGATGAAACCAGGCAATCCTAAGGGAAGTCAATTGTGAATATTCACTGGGAGGGCTGACGCTTCCTGCGGGTTGCCACCAACCCCTCCTGGCACCGCACTAACTTGGACAAGCCTCCTACAGGCAGCACCTCTCCGACAGCAGGGCGAGACTGGAGCGCCAAGCACGGGTGGAGGGAAACGGCGCCCACACCCGGGGCCCAAGGTTGAAAATGCAGACACTGTATGTCAGAGACACCAAATTAAAGCCAAGGAGGAAGGAGAGAGCTGTGAGGGCAGCGAGGATCGCAGAGGCAGCAGGGGCTCCTCAGGGTCCATCTCAGCTCCGCCACCTAACGTCCATGACTGTGAAGAGCTCAGCTTTCCCTTGAGATACTTGGATCTGATTTTAAAAAAAACCTGACACAGTGTGTGTGTGCTAAGTCACTTCAGTCACATCTGACTCCGTGCGGCTTTACGGACAGCAGCCCACCAAGCTCCTCTGTCCAAGCGATTCCCCAGGCAAGAATACTGGAGTGGGTTGCCATTTCCTTCTCCAGGGGATCTTCCTGACCCAGAGATCGAACCGTCGTCTCCTGCACTGCAGGCAGATTCTCTATCACTAAGCCACCTGGGAAGCCCTAGGCACTTCACAAATACCTGATACCAAAGTGGTTCCAATATTATGTATGTGTGTGCTCAGCTGTGTCTGATTCTTTGCAATTCCATGGACTGCAGCCCGCTGGGCTCCTCTATCTACGGGATTTTCCAGGCAAGAATGCTACAGTGGGGTACCATTTCCTTCCCCAGGTTTAAATATTACATAATACTAAAACTGTAAAATGTAATACTAAAATTGTCCAATGGTTTATTGTCAAATATTAAATCAAGCAAATTACGACAGTGGAAGTACCTAGCCATGGCCCCCAGAGAAGGAAAGTAAAGGTGGCAGCAAATGGAATGTGACCAACACCAGGTCTCGGGCCTGAGACCCTTGGCAATTCAAGCCCAGCAGAGGGACTTTTGAAAAGAGGGAAGGCGGAGCTGTGAAGAGGGCAGCCCAGCCCCACAGGCAGCCGGGGGCGGGGGCTGCACGCTCACCTGTACCGGGGTCCCGGCTCCGGGAGGATGTGGTCCTCGGGTCCCGTCCCGTTCTCCAGACTCCCGATGGGGGCATCTGCACAGACAGCAGCCACAGAGACGGTCAGGGTTCTGCTCTCAGCCTCAACTCCCCCATGAGACAGGACACGGGGCAGACACTAACTCCGCTGACGTGCAAGGCCTTCCCCATCTGCACGCTGGACTTTCGTCTGCCGCCCATTTCATTTTTTTCAGCCGTCATCTCAGACTTGGCATCAGTCACTGGCTGGAGGCCCTGTTCTTCCACTTCGGCATTTTTTTCCCTTCACTGGAGTGTGGCTCCCACACAATACTCTTATCAGTCCCAGGTGTACAGCATGGCGATTCAGCACTTATATTAGAAACTGATTACATTACATATTGACCACGGCAATAAATCCAGCAACTATCTGTCACCCACGGTTATTACAACAGTACTGACTACATTCCCTATGACTTTTATTTATTAACCTTTCTGATCTTGAGCCACCTGGAATTATGCATGAAGTCCATATCCAGAGACAACCTCAGAACCAGAGAATAATAATAAATCAGCTGTTAGACCAAAGGGCTCCCGCCTGCAATGTCTGGAGACGGCCACGCGGGGGCAGCAGCGTCCCCCATCACAACCCCGGGACTGCTGCTCTCTCAAGAGCCCCGCAGCAAGCGGGAAAGGCATTTGGAGGACGGGGGACCATAAGTCATCTCGACAAACAACAGGCAAGAGGACCTTCATAGATGTACTGGCTGATGCTCTTGTCTCTTTCTGGGAAAAAGTGCAAAATCCGTGCCCCTGGGGGACATCAAGGCCAACGTCACTCAGGAGAACACCTGCGCGCTAGACAAAGGCCTGGGTCGGGACAGGGGACGGAAGGGAGCTCATCTCGCTCCCTAAGCCATCTGTCCTGTGATCTCCTCCGTTTTCACCTAGTTCTGCTCAAGATTCCCTGCTCTTAAGGGGCTGAAAAAGGGAATCCTACGAGGAGAAGCATTGACTCTCGCTTTCCCTTCCACCCACTGTCCTCAGGAAGCTACTCCACTCACTCCCACCTCTTATTTTTCTTAATGTATGTTAGAGTATAGTTGCTTTAAGGTGCTGTGTTAGTTTCTACTACACAGCAAAGTGAATCTGAGATATATATATATATATATATATATATATACCCTCTTTTTTGGATTTCTTTCCCCTCTGGGTCACCACAGAGCACTGAGTTCCCTGAGCTACGCAGAGCTGGGATCTGAGTGGCATGCCCACCGCGTCGCAGTTCCACCAGCTCTGATTCTAGCATCTGTGAGCGGCCTGAGAATAACACGCCTTCCCGTGCAATGCTCCCACCAACAGAGGGTGTGCCCCTCAGGCTGTCACAAGCTTCCAAGATTCCTGGCAGCTTTGTTACTGTAGTAAATCAAAAAGCTGGCAGACGGGCTCACACCCAGCATCCCTGGTGAGGACGGTCTAGACCAGCTGGAATTCGGGGTCCACTCACCAGGGACAAGATGGAGCCTCTGGGTCTGGGAGGCTGACAGCCGGAGGAGGGATTGAGAGAAACCTGACAGGTCGGGGGACGCCTCCCAGCGAGGATCCCAGAGGCCAGCCAGAACACCGGGTTCGGTGACTAAACCCCGTGAACAGCACACAGCCAAGCCCTGGGGGCAGCCTGACATGCCAGCCCAGCGACAATTCACAACCCGGCCAAGAGGCCCGTCGGCGGGGAGTAGAATAAGGAGCATGGACCCCAACTCGGATGCTGTGAACAAGCCCTGGAAACCCTCCAGGGGTCCTGGATGCACGTGAGGACCACCTACTTCCTGCCGGCCACCCCCACTTCTCAAGCACTCCGCCCAAGTCTGCACTGCCCCTGTGCGGGCAAGGGCGAGGTGACCATGGCCCCTCTGGGGACATGGGGGGGGCTTGGACCCAGGCAGAAGGAGGGCAGGGGCTCCCAGACCGGCCCGCCCTGGGCTTCACCCGAGACCCAGACAGAAGCTCTGGTTGGTACAGAAGGTGCTCTGTTGGTACCTCAGCCAGGTACAGACCAGATGGGAGGGGGAGAAGGCTGAAGGAACACAGAGCGACCCGCAGGGAGAGCAGAGGGGGCAGACCCCCACCTGGAAGGGGGGCACAGGACCAGGAGGCCTGCAAGCCAGGCCGGGCCCAAAGATGCCCCCCATCACCCCACGGGTACAAAGCCAGCAGGGAGCCTGCCCAGGCCCTCCTGTGTGCCCAGCCTCTCCTCTCAGGCTCCCTCGGGAGAGCTCCGCCCCACGTCTGAACAGTGACTCCCCTTCCTCGCGGGCTGTGGTCAGGAGGGACTGAGCTAACCCAGACAAGCACCACGAGTTCATCGCCGCTGTCCACACTTGCCTGGAGAGGAGACCAGCCTGGCGGACAGCGGTCACTCACACCAGCAACCCCGCCTCACGGGCGGCCACCTGCTCCCTCCCCCGCCAACTTCGAGGTGACTGCCGTGACCCCCAGCCCGACTGCACCCGGGAATGGGCCCACCCTCCCCCAGCTAGTCTGAGGGGGTTTCTGTTCCTCACGGAGCGCCATGACAACTGTCTGTCATCCGGCTCAGAATGTCGACAGCTTCCTGAGCAGCCGGTGGGCCCCCGTTCACAACCGTCCACGGCTTCCTAAACCTGGGCCCATGAGGGCGAGAGGGGCACCCACACTGCGGGTGCAGGGAGGTCTCACCGACACAGTGGGGCTGCAGGGGCACTGCAGGGGCACTGGAATGACTCAGCGCTCCGCTGTGCCGGGTGCCATGCATACCCACCCCGCCAGGAGTGCCGGGCTCAGCCACGACTCCCACCCTCACCCCGACACCCCCCACCCGACCTGCTCTAGCTAAAGAAAATAATAACAAACCACACGCATGCCCCCTCAGTCACAAGGAGCAGGCCAGAAAGGCTTGCCCACTTTTCAGCAAGCTTACTCCCTGACCCCCAAGCCCTCAGCTGCTAAGGGTGCGAGGATCTTTAGAGCTACGGGTTCCTACCTCCCTCCTCCTGAGAGGCAAAAATAATGGTCACTATTTGTAATCTGCCTGTACACCACCAAGTTCAACAGATCACTGACAAGAAAGGAAGCAGGCCTGGGGGCTCCCAGGTGACATGCCAACACCCGCTCAGGCGAGAGCTCCGCAAAATACCCTGGTTCAGCGAGGAGACAAGCCAAAGCCACTGGGGCTCGCCTGCTGAGAGGGGCCACCTGCCTGAGCCCCAGCCTCCCTGCCTCCCTTCCCCCCTACCCCTGCCCACAGATGTGACCCCTGATCCGGCCTCTCCTGCCGCTGCTCCGGCCGCATCCCGCGCGGGAGGCAGGGAGGAACCGGGGATACCCACCTGCAGGCCCGTAGGAGCCCACGCCGCTGACCGGGAAGAGCACCTCGGCGTGACCATGCAGCACCTGCAATGGGGCCCAGCCGTGCATCTGGGAGAGGCAGGCGCCCCCATCCCGCGGCCTGGGGGAGAGAACACAGCTATGGGTCAGGGCCCCACCCAGCCCACCCAGCCCCCCCAGGGAACCACCCAGGCCAGGAGGGGCTGAGAACATGAGGGGGCCCGGGCGCGAGCCAGGAGCCGGCCCTCCTGCGCTCGCTCTTTCAGCCCATGTGTACTGAGCCCCTCCTACCTGCCAGGCAGTGAACACACACACGCATGCATGAATACACACAAGCGTGTACACACACACTGTGCTGGCAAAGAGCTAGCCAACAAGGTCCACCCTGCTCTCGTGGAGCTTACAGTCTGCTGGTGGGCGCAGACATGAAGTATGTGCGTGCATGCTAAGTCACTTCAGTCATGTCTGGCTCTGTGACCACGAGACTCCTCTGCAATCCACCAGACTCCAGGGATTTTCCAGGCAAGAATACTGGAGTGCGTTGCCATACCCTTCTCAGAGGGATCTTCCCAACCCAGGGATCGAACCCACGTCTCTTGCATCTCCTGCACTGGCAGGCGGATTCTTTGCCACTAGCATCACCTGGGAAGCCCAACATGAAACATATGATCCCGCAAGAAAGTGATAAATGGCAGCTCAGGTTCATGGGGCTAGTTGGGAAGGTGGTGAAAGGATACTGTGAAGAAGGGAGGTTTGAAGTGAGTGGGGAGGTGGAGGGGGGAACAGGGATAGAAGTCGGGGGCGGCACATGCCAGGGCTGAAGCGAGAGGAGGCCCCACGGGCTCTGGGTTCTGCAATAAGCTTGGGCCAGTGTCCCTCTGCCTCACTGGTTCTCAAACCCTCAGGAGTAAAAGGACAGAACCAGACCAGACTGTGTCTGGGCCACTTCCAAGAAAGGGGGTCAGCTCGAATATTAACCAGGCTCATATGATCTGTTACAGTGTCACCTTACCCACCACTGCCAAACTAGCCTGTTCGACCTTTGTAACGCCAGGCTGGTTCGGTTACATGGGTTTGAGAAAGTATTTGCCCACTGCAGCATCTACTTCTGGGCAAGAAGCCAACACTGATAAATACCAAGATGCATCTGTGCAGGACTTGAAGGTTTATAAACTCACATCATAAATCAGATGTAAAGACACAGTCATAGCTACTTAATGGAGGGAGGGAGGCGGGGAGGAGGAGGAAGGAAAAGGAGAGGATGGGGAGGGAAAAGGAGGGGACGAAAACAACTCAGAGAGATCAGGCGACTGGTCCAAGTGCATCACGTGGCCAGGACCAAGGCTGGTAGAATTCAGCCCAGGTCTTCCAGATCCAGTTACTACTGAGTCTCCTGGCCACTGCCCATCACAATACATGATGTATATATTTCTTTCATATGGAGCAGGGATTAACAAAATTTTTTTGAAAAGGACCAGACAGTCAACACTTTAGGCTATGTGGCCATTGTGGCTGTTCAGTAGCTAAGTTGTGTCCAATTCTTTGCAACCCCATGGACTGCAGCACACCAGGCTCCCCTGTCCTTCACCATCCCCTGGAGTTTGCTCAAATTCATGTCCACTGAGGTGGTGATGCTATCTAACCATCTCATCCAGTATACTTTTTTTTTTTTTGGATTGGTTTACAAAGCTTTAAAAACTATAACAGCCTTTCTTGGCCTGGGGGTAGATTTGGTCAACAGGCTAGTTTGCCAGCTCTTTTTTTAAACTTTTTAAAAATGTTATTTCTTTATTTATGGCTACACTGGGTCTTCATTGCCATGCATGGGCTTTCTCTAGCTGCGGTGAGTGGGGGCTATGCCTCACTGAGGGGCCTGGCTGCCCATCATGGTGGCTTCTCGCTGCAGAGCATGGGCTCTAGGGTGCTCGGGCTTCAGGAGTTGCAGGGCACGGGGCTTAGCTGCTCCACGGCGTGTGGGATCTTCCTAGACCGGGCATCGAACCTGTGTCCCCCACATTAGCAGGCGGATTCTTAACCACTCTGCCATCAGGGAAGTCCCTGCCAACTCTTCCTTTAAGGCCTGTCCTGTAGCCATTCTCCTTTGAGTCCCCTGGAGCTTTTGGCCACACATGTGACACTCAGCAAGACACACAGGGAGAAGTGACCTTAACAGACTTTTGCCAGCCCTGTGACTCAGGCCTGCAGGTAACGCACTCCGTGAGGCATGGGAGAGGAAGCGCCCCGCCTGTGTGCCCGGCAGCAGAGCTGGGTGCTGGGGTGAACGTGGCTCTCCCTCTACAATCTGTAAAGAACTGCCTGCCTGCTCAGGGCTTCCATCCAGCAGCTGGCAACCAGGGGGACTCCCAGACAGACGCCCAGAGGCAGCCAGGGTGCCCCTCGGGAACGGCTGCAAAACCACAGTCCTCTCCTGGCTGCTGTGCCGGCTCCAGGTGGGTGGGATTTCCCGCTGCTTCTTTTTCTTGTTGTTGAATCTCTACTTCTGTAGTTTTTTTAACTTATCTATTTTTAACTGGAGGATAACTGCTTTACAATGTTGTGCTGGTTTCTGCACACATCAACATGAAGTGGCCACAGGTAATATGTATGGTCCCTCCCTCCCACCTCCCACCGCAATTTATCCCTCTAGGTTGTCAGCGAGCACCAGGTTGAGATCCCTGTGTCATACAGCAAATTCCCACTGGCTATCTCGCTTATATATGGCAGTATGTATGTTTCTACGCTACTCTGCTGTTTCTAAGGGGACATATATCTTGCCACTTTCCGACAACACGTGCAGAGCACAAGGTGAAGTCAGGCTCCACCAGCTGAGGTTCGGATCCACATAAAAGCAGGCAAGGGACCCCCATCTCAAAAAGGGATTACACTGAAGTCATTCCTGAGGCAGAGACCAATTCAGAATACGGTGCCAACACCAGAATGGGTGTTGCTTTTCATTAGAAAAGATACTTAAAAAAAAAAAAACCTAGAAAATGCCACAAAGAGGAGGTTAGTGTTGTTGCTTAGTCGTGTCTGACTCTTTGTGACCCGAGAGACGACAGCCCACCAGGCTCCTCTGTCCAAGAGATCCTTCAGGCAAGAACACTGGAGTGGGTTGCCATTCCCTTCTCCAGAGGATCTTCTTGACCCAGGGATGGAACCCAGCTCTCTTGCCATTGCAGGCAGACTCTTTACCGTCTGAGCCACCAGGGAAGCCCAAAGAGGAGGGGGGAAATAACATACCCAAAGGCACATCATCCAAAACATGACTGACCTGGACACAATCACCTCAGTGTCTTTTCCTTGACTTGCATACTTCTCTTTAAGAGGTTGTAACACGACTAAATGTACGTTTTTATAATTTCCTTTTTTCATTCAATGTATAAGTTCATCCTCACACTATGTGGATACTCTCAGATGCCATTTAAGATGTTTAAGATCCTGAACATTAAGATTTAAGATCTGAAGTATGAAATACTCCGCTGTTCACTGTGGGTGGTTCCTCCTCAGGTCCCCTGCACTGTCTCTCTAAATCAGCATGTTGTCATCTGGAGGCAACAGCCTTTTGTCCTGAGACCCATCCTCAGCACAGCTGCCCGGCAGTGGAATTACTAAATTGAGGGGACTAAACATTGAGGGCAAGAAGAGAAGGGGACGACGGAGGATGAGATGGTTGGATGGCATCACCAACTCGATGGACATGAGTTTGCACAAACTCTGGGAGATGGTGAAGGACAGAGAAGCCCGGAGTTCTGTGGTCCATGGGGCCACAGAGAGTCGGATCCGACTGCATCACTGAACAACAGCAACAGAACATCTTTAAGGCTCCTGACCTTGTGTCACACGGTTCTCCGCAGACGCTGTGGACATGGCCGACGCTCAGTCACGATGATGTGACCAAGGGTTGGCCTGATCACTGTACGAGTTAATGCTATTGTGTGTCTGGCAGATGCTGAGCGCAGAGGGCACAGAGAGCCGGCCATGCTGGCAGGGCGCTCACCCAGGCCCGCCCTGCACCTATTTCTCTTTTTCAAACGTGATGAAGATGATGGCAAAGTGCAGTGTCTGGTTTCACTCTGCGTTTACATAGTTGCTATTTAAATGTAACTTTTTTCAGGCTTGTAGTTCTTTTCGAAATATGTTTTCACCCCACTTCCCTGTTGGTTTCATGGAGCACATATAAAGTGACAGGAAAACCCCTTTTATAATAAAGGTATTATTCTTTTTAAGAATAATAATCAGGGGTTTCCCTGGCAGTCCAGTGGTTAAGCCTGCACTTCCACTGCAGGAATAGGTTCAGTCCCTGGTCAAAGATCCCAAATGCCACGCAGCATGGTCAAAAACAAGAAAAGCTACCACTTATAAATCAAATCTACCTAAATCAAATCCCGGACAACTACACAGTAGAAGGGACAAATAGATTCAAGGGATTAGATCTGATAGAGTGCCTTAAGAACTAAGGATGGAGGTTCGTCACATTGTACAGGAGGCGGTGATCAAGACCATCCTCAAGAAAAAGAAATGCAAAAAGGCAAAATGGTTGTCTGAGGAGGCCTTACAAACAGCTGAGTAAAGAAGAGAAGCTAAAGACAAAGGAGAAAAGGAAAGATACACCCATCTGAATGCAGAGTTCCAAAGAATAGCAAGGAGAGATAAGAAAGCCTTCCTCAGTGATCAGTGCAAAGAAATAGAGGAAAACAATAGAATGGGAAAGACTAGAGAACTCCTCAAGAAAATTAGATACCAAGGGAACATTACATGCAAAGATGCGCTCAATAAAGGACAGAAATGGTATGGACCTAACAGAAGCAGAAGATATTAAGAAGAGGTGGCAAGAATACACAGAAGAACTGTACAAAAAAGATCTTCATGATCCAGATAACCATGATGGTGTGATCACTCACCTAGAGCCAGACATCCTAGAATGTGAAGTCAAGTGGGCCTTAGGAAGCATCAGTACGAACAAAGCTAGTTGAGGTGATGGAATTCTAGTTTAGCTACTTCAAATCCTAAAATATGATGCAGTTAAAGTGCTGCACTCAATATGCCAGAGAACTTGGAAAACTCAGCAGTGGCCACAGGACTGGAAAAGATCAGTTTTCATTCCAATCCCAAAGAAGGGCAATGCCAAACAATGTTCAAACTACCACACAATTGCACTCATCTCACACACTAGCAAAGTAATGCTCAAAATTCTTCAAGCCAGGCTCCAACAGTACATGAACCAAGAAATTCCAGATGTTCAAGCTGGATTTAGAAAAGGCAGAGGAACCAGAGATCAAATCGCCAACACATGTTGGATCACTGAAAAAGCAAGAGAGTTCCAGAAAAACATCTACTTTCTGCTTTATTGACTATGCCAAAGCCTTTGACTGTGTGGATCACAACAAACTGTGGAAAAGTCTTCAAGAAATGGGAATACCAGACCACCTGACCTGCCTCTTGAGAAATCTATATGCAGGTCAAGAAGCAACAGTTAGAATTGGACATGGAATAACAGACTGGTTCCAAATAGGAAAAGGAGTATGTCAAGGCTGTATATTGTTACCCTGCTTATTTAACTTATATGCAGAGTACATCATGCAAAATACTGGGCTGGATGAAGCACAAGCTGGAATCAAGATTGCCGGGAGAAATATCAATCACCTCAGATATGCAGATGACACCACCCTTATGGCAGAAAGTGAAGAAGGACTAAAGAGCCTCTTGATGAAAGTGAAAGAGGAGAGTGAAAAAGTTGGCTTAAAGCTCAACATTCAAAAAACAAAGATCATGGCACCCGGTCCCATCACTTCATGGGAAATAGATGGGGAAACAACAGGAACGGTGACAGACTTTATTTCTCAGGCTCCAAAATCACTGCAGATGGTGACTGCAGCCATGAAATTAAAAGACGCTTGCTCCCTGGAAGAAAAGCTATGACCAACCTAGACAGCAGAGACATTACTTTGCCGACAAAGGTCCATCTAGTCAAGGCTATGGTTTTCCCAGTGGACGTGTATGGATGTGAGAGCTGGGCCATAAAGAAAGCTGAGTGCTGCACTGGGAGCTCCCTGCATTGAGAGCATGGGGCCGGACCCACTGGACCAGAAGGAAAGTTCCTGTCTGTATTGATTTCATTGTATACAACAGGAAGGTATATGTGTATAAGCAAAGACCATTTTAGGAGATTTAACTTTTTAACAAAATAAGACAAAGGCCCATCTAGTCAAAGCCATGTTTTTTTTTAGTAGTCATGTATGGACGTGAGCGGAATGGCAACTCACTCCAGTACTCTTGCCTGGAAAATCCCATGGACGGAGGAGCCTGGTAGGCTGCAGTCCATGGGGTCGCTAAAAGTCGGACATGACTCAGCAACTTCACTTTCACTTCTCACTTTCATGCATGGGAGAAGGAAATGGCAACCCACTCCAGTGTTCTTACCTGGAGAATCTCAGGGATGGTGGAGCCTGGTGGGCTGCTGTCTATGGGGTCACACAGAGTCGGACACAACTGAAGCGACTTAGCAGCAGCAGCAGCATGGATGTGAGAGTTGGACTATAAAGAAAGCTGAGCACCAAAGAATTGATGCTTTTGAACTGTAGTGTTGGAGAAGACTCTTGAGAGTCTCTTGGACTGCAAAGATATCAAACCAGTCAATCCTAAAGGAAATCAGTCCTGAATATTCACTGGAAGGACTGATGTGAAGCTGAAGCTCCAGTACTTTGGCCACCTGATGCAAAGAACTGACTCCTTGGAAAAGACCCTGATGCTGGGAAAGATTGAAGGCAGGAGGAGAAGGGGTCAACAGAAGATGAGATGGTTGGATGGCATCACTGACTCGATGGACATGAGTTTGTGCAAGTTTCGTGAGTTGGTGATGGACAAGGAAGCCTGGAGTGCTGCGATTCATGGGGTCGCAAAGAGTCAGACACGACTAAGCGACTGAGCTGAACTGAACCACCTATAAATACTGAGGTGGGAGGCACAAGATCTTTCCTCAGTCATCCAAGAAGTGGTTTAATTGCCGGCACATGGAGGTGTAAACCCAGTATTTGGCCAACAGCACATCTATTAATGAAAAACAATCACAGCATTTGACTTTGCCAGAGGCCGCTGCCACCCAGCACGTGCTTCTCCCGGCCTGGCCCCTTTCCTCCCACAAACCTGGCCGCGCTATTATAAACTCTAAAGTCCCAGCCCTCCAGGTTCCTAGACCTTTCACATGAGTCTAGCTTAGAAGCAAAATCAAAGCATTACTCAGGAGGCCATCTCATCACTGCTCTTCCCCCAAGATGCTCTGCAGGATGTTGGCTCGAGATCCCCTCTTTATGCCAGGGAGCAGCTGTCCATAGTCCACAGGAGGCCCAGCGGCCTCGGAGGGCCGAGCCTGCAAAGGTCAGGCTGCACTGTTTTGTGGCTCACACATCACAATGCCGGCGGCTGCCCTGGCTCACAAGCTGGCCTCCCCTCACTGGCACTGGTCCAGCAGGAAGAGAAACAACTGTCTGAGGCCACAAAACCGACTCGTGGAGTGAAGCAACTCGGAGATGCGCTTGCCTAGAGTGACAGAAAATGCAAATGGCATTTCCTAAAAGGCCCAGGGGAAGAACCATAGGGAGGTGTGACGGTTAACATTATGTGTTAAATTGGCTAGGCCACGGTACCCAAATATTTGACCAAACGTTATTCTTGATGTCTCTGGGAAGGCATTTGGTTAGATGAGATTAAAATGTAAGTCAGGAGAGTGCAAGTAAAGCAGATCACCCTCCATAAGTCAGGGAGGGTCTCACCTAATCAGTTAAAGGCCTCAGTAGAAAAACACAGACATTCTCCCCACAAAGAAGAAGAAATTCTGTCAGCAGACTGTCTTCAGATTTGAACTGCAGTCCTTCCCTGGGCCTCCAGTTTGCAGGCCTACCTCGCAGAATTTTAGACTTGTCAAGTTCCACAATCACATGAGCCAATTTTCTTAAAGTAAATCTATGTAGATGAATACATACACATACAGAAACACACACACAAACCCTATCAGTTCTGTTTCTCTGGAGAACTCTAACAACATGGTTCACAAGACTGGACCCAGGTACAAAATCCTCCATACCCAGCGGGCAAGAGCAATGCCACAGGGGGGCTTCCCTAACATACAGCAGGGGGAGGAAAAACCTTGGGCAGGAAAAAAAAAAAATGGAGCCAGCTCAACCTAACCTTAATCCTGGTTTTGCCCCTTGCTTTGACAAATCTCAACACAGATACTACCAGCCTGAGACTGTTCTCTAAAATACCCTGCCTCTCTCCTGAACTTCCTGGGCTGGTGGCAAGTAAGACATGCGAGCAAAATTCAAGTTATAAAATGAAAGACATGAACACAAAGCAAGAATTTCAGGTCTTACATCTTGACACCAATGCTATAAGTACCTTCAAATAATATATACATTCCCTCCACTTAGTTCTCTGGAGAAAATAACTTCATGCTCCTTCCCCCAAATCAAGATCTGAATAATGAAAGATGCCGCAAACAAATAAAAAACTTGCAGTCTAACATTTCCCAAAACTGCAGAAAGAGCCTGTGTACCACCCCCCACCTTTTTTTTTTTTTTACATTTTTTAAGGTTTGATTTTTTTTTTTTTTAACTTATTTACTTGGGTCTTCATTGCTGCGTGGGCTTTCTCTCTAGTTGTAGCAAGCAGTGTACTCTGCACTCTCTCTAGTTGTGGTGCGTGGGCTTCTCATTGCAGTGGCTTCTCTTGTTGTGGAGCACGGGCGCCAGGGCGTGCGGGCTTTAATCGCTGCAGTCCACGGGCTCAGCCGCCAGCAGCTCAGCTGCAGCTAGCAGCTCTCAGGCTCTAGAGCACAGGCTCAGCAGTTGTGGTGCACGGGCTTAGCTGCTCTGAGGCAGGCGAAATCCTCCCAGACCAGGGATCAAACCCGTGTCACCTGCGCTGGCAGGCACATTCCTGAGACGTGGATCACTTTTAAAGTCTTTACTGAATTTCTCACAATGTTGCTTCTGTTTTTCATGTTTGGTTTTTTGACCTTGGGGCACATGGGATCTCAGCTCCCTGACCAAGGATCGAACCCACACCTCCTACACTGGAAGGTGATGTCTTAGCCGCTGGACCACCCGGCAAGTCCCCGACTACCCTTTCGTAGAAGCTCTCAGATGGAACTTACTTTTCTGGCGACTCCGAGTGGCCCGGACGCTTCCTTCCCGGCATGCTCCCGTACACGTCATCCTCGTTCTCGTCCGCGTCTTCATCATCAATGCTTTTCACATCCAGCTTCCGGTACCCAAACTCCCCGTTCAGAGACAGAGAGTCAATTTTCCAAGAGTTGCTGCCCTGACTTCCATTGGAATTTGGCCCAAAGGGGCTTTCGAAGGCCGACATGATATTGATCGAGGACCGGTCGGAGTTCTCCTCCGAGCTCTCCCCAGCCCCGGGGATCTTCTTAAAAACATCCCCAGAGCTCTGCTCATCTTCCTCATCATCAAATGAGATGATGTTGGTCACCTTCTTTTTCTTCTTCCGCTCCCTTTTACATTTGGCATCTGGCAAAAAATATGAGATAAGAAAAAGAGTTGATTGACCCATCCTGCCTCTAGACTGTGGAAAATCTCTTACTAGTCTACTCAAAAAAAAAAAATTGAAGATAAACTCAGATCTTTTTTTTAATCCTTGGGAAGGGGGCGGAATCTGTCTATGCAAGACCAAGCAAAATGGATACAGGCCTCTACTTCTGGTTTGAAATATGTCACAGAGCACACATTACAATCATTCCTTCTAAGCAATCTTTCCAAGCACTTTGATTCAAAAGATGAATCATAATTGAAATGATTTTTACCCGTTCACTTTGGAAAACACTCTCATGGCTGGGAGATGAGACCAAGAAAATCAGTTTAGGGATTGTAACTGATTGTTCAACAGCCCCAGTTTCTCCCAACCCTGCAAGATGCCCCTTTTTAGCAGGACTGCTCCCATCATGGGTGGTGCCTACTTCTCCACCCTCTTGACTCTAGGCCAGCCTAGTGCTGTGCTTTTAAGAACAGAAGGTGGCAGAAATAACAAATGTGTGAGTTCTAGAGCCCAGGCATTGCCCTCATGCAATAATGCCCTGAAACTACCACAGAAGAAGCCAGCCTAACTTATTGGAGGATGAGAGGCCAACATAGGGGAAACTGAGAGGCCCCAGCCAAGAGTCAGCACCAACTCCAGATGCGTGCGTGGGTCTACCTTGGACTTCCAGCTCAGTCATGAGCTGAATGCAGCCCCATGAGGGAGCCCAGGTGAAACCAGCAGAACCATCCTGCCAACCCACAGACTCACAAAAAAGGACTAAACTGAGGTTGTCTGTTTTAAGCTACTACATTTGGGAGCTATCTGTTACACAGCAAAGACAAACTGAAACAGAAGTCAAGACTGCCTTGGTGCCTAAGCACTTGGGTGAGCCAGCTTGTTCACTCATCTTAATCATCAACCTTGGGTGTCAAGCACTTTGGAGCCAATTCCAAAAAGACAAATCCATCCACTAAGGTGTGACATGGTGATATGTCACCAGTGTGTCACAACTTGGAGACAAGGTCAAAAGCAGGGTTCCCAAAATGGATGGAAAAGAGACTCCTTTGGGTGTACAAATCCCAGCATCTCTGGTACAGTCACCAACAGTCCGTGTCATTTGCATGAGGTCTCTCCTCAAGAAGGAGAGGGTTGGCCCTCCTGGCGGTCCAGTGGTTAAGACTCTGACTCTCAACGCAGGGGGCACAGGTTTGATCCCTGGGCAGGGAACTAAGACCCCACAGGCTCTACGGCACAGCCAAAAAAATTTTTTTAATAATTTAAAAAAGAAAAAGGAGAAGGCAAGACAGATAAAGCCAGTGTATACCAAAGACTTCACAGAATTCTGAGCTTCCCCATCATTAATAACTCCAAAGGGAGGACCATGATTACTGCCTTATTTAAGGGATTTGAGAATATCAGGATTAAGCCCTTATACCCAAAATTTCCTGTTTTGCTGTCTCAATGTTCTGGATGTCCCAGAAGGTTCAAGGGGCATTGTAAAACTTCTTACAAAATTAATCAGAACTGAATCCACTTTTCTTTGCCTCCCCAGAGCCTAGAGTCAAAGCCAACCATCTCCTCTCTTTCCCCGGCCTCCACTTAAACGTCACCCACTCAACAGTCTACATTCTCCATAACACCCTACGCTGGGCTTTCATCCCACTGATCAGAAGGATAATTAAATGAACGGATGGATGCAGGGACAAAGGCATGAAGGGCAACCTCCTCCAGCTTCACGTGACCATCATGCCCTCCCTCTCGGTTTGCTCTGACTGAGCTGTTGGCTTACCTACCCTGTCACCTTCACGTCCCAGGAAGCCTCTCAGCACCCTTTCTGAGTGAATAAGAGTAAGGAAGACTAACACAAATGTGAACTGAAAAATACCAGTGTATCGGAGTCCACTTCCCTGTGTGCTTTCATCTCATCCCCGCCCGACCCCTGGTCCCCCCGTCCTCTCTCACCGGCACTGACGTGCTTGGACACCACGGGCAGGGGGTCGGTCTCCTGCTCAGCTCTGCTGAGGATGGAGACAGCCGAGGATGCTGTGATCTCCCTGAAAAGGCTGCTCACTCCTTGCGTGGATTCCTTCAGCAAGGAGGTCACATTCTGCGTGGATTCCTTCAAGAGGTCCGAGACGGTGGGAGCAAACTTACTCTGCCCGTTCAAGTCCTTGTTGTCGATGTTAATTGCGAAGAGTATGGAGTTCAGACCTACCCCCCGAAAAGGGAAAAGTCTGGAGTGTCTGCTGTTCAACAGTCACACTTCCAACACAATAAACAAGCTGCAGACGTTAGAGGACACAAGAGGGTACACACTCGTCTCAAACGGTGACTTAAAAAAACAAACAAAAAAATCCCACAAAACTGGGGTCAGGGGACACTGCTATCATGGGAGTTGAGTCTTCCAAAGTCTCTCCCTGTCTGTCAGGAAGACAAACACAAATAAGAAGTCAGTCTTGGGGAGGGGAAGGCCTAAATTCTGGGGTCAGACTGCCTGGGCTGAGCCCCAGCACAGCCACTCAGTAGCTCCGAGACCTTGGTCAAGCCATTCTTGACCTCTCTGAGCCTCAGTTTCTTTACCTATAAAACAGGGACAACAGCATCTCTTACAGAGTATTAAAGACCATCACCCACCAAAATCAGCTTGGTAATCAATCAAAAAATGACATATACACACTATTGTGCAAAATAGGTAATTAGCAGGAAGCTGCTATATAACACAGGGAGCCCAGCCTGGCATTCTGTGATGACCTAGCGGAGTGGGATAGGAGGGGGTGGATGGAGGATCAAGAGGGAGGGAGGGAGTGACAGTGGCTCAGTCACGTCCAATTCTCTGCGATCCCATGGACTGGAGCCCACCAGGCTCCTCTGTCCATGGAATTCTCCAGGCAAGAATACTGGAGTGGGTTGCCATTTCCTTCTCCAATCAAGAAGGAGGGGATATATAAAATTATGGCTGATTCACGTTGTCATATGGCAGTAACCAACACAACACTGTAAAGCAATTATCCTCCAATTTAAAAAAAAAAATGTGCACCAATATCATGTCCATTACATCTTCAGGCAAAAATGCGCACTGGTCTCCTATGGCCTACGTACAACATCATGGTCATCTGACTTTTCCTCATCAATGGGAGGCCGCAAAGGATTTGGAAGAAAGAAGCAAGGTACCCACTTCAGTTGCATTCACCTTTTGAGTGAGAGTCAAACGTTAGACAATTTTACACTTCATCAACTAGCATCAAGGCAGGGCTCTCACCAGGACGAATCAGATCCTGACTCTCTCGTCTGATTCTTTCACAACCCTATCAATGTGACTGCAGTACCATCAGGGTTCCCACCTTGCAGAAGAGGAAAGTAAAGGGAAAAAACTCAACGGATCTGCCTCAGGCCACCTGCCAGAGGGAGGGAGAGCCAGGCTTCCAAGACGTGTCTCCTCCCCCAGTTCCCCGGATCTTTATCTCAGGCTGGCAAAGCCTCAGCCAAAACCTCGCAACCCCACGCTTTCCCAGCCAGGGTATCACAATTCTAGATAAATGGACTCAGTGTTCATCACCACTAAAGGAAGGATAGTGGCGAGTGATGCGTGGCCCTTTCATTCAGTGAGGGACGGGGAACCCACAGCACCCCATGGAGTTACACATTCACTCCCAGGCAGCTCCCCTGCTCACCAAGCTTCACAGGACCCCCTGCCCCTCACCCCTGGCCCTGGCCAAGCTTACCAGCCGCCATGGTGGGAAGCATGCTAGACCTTTCTTCATCCATGACAAAAGCCCACTCTTCATAAAATGTGCTGCAAATGGAAGAGAGAAGGAATGCTCTGAACTGGCGTTCTCGGCATCCGTTAGCCAGACAATTCCTTCATACAGCTCCCTGGAAAGTTCGTGCCTGTCCACACCAAAGTGGCCGTGCAAGGTCTCTGCTGCTGGGTCTTCTGGTTATAAACAAAGGATTGAATGTGTATATCCTACAGCTTCCTCATGGGTCCCTTGAGATCATTAGAGCCTGAGAGTACCAAGACAGGCATGAGATGGAAACACACCACTTATGAAGCAGAAAGGAAAAGGGGACAAACAGTGGTGACTTTCACTCAAGCAACGTTTCTAAGAAATGAGACAGGAAATCCAAGCCAGCCCACAGGGACCCCCGAGTGGGTGCAAATTTTAGTTCCCTGGGCCCTTCAACCGAGGCATCTGTATGTAACACCAGTTTGGGCAGCAGCCTCAAAAGCCCAAATTACCCCCTGGAATGGGCTGGGAAGCTAAAAAAGCCCACAGACCTAAACAGCAGTTGTAGAGGAGGGGACCAGAAGGCCAATTGGACATTCCATTGTCCAAGGTCATCCAGCAATAAATGGTACAGCCTGGGCTCAAAGGCAGCTCTCCCAGCCCTGCGGCCCAGCTCTTTAGCCAACCCCCCCAGCTAAACAATAACAAGTAAATATCCTCATCTCTGACTTCCCCACCAGGTCAGAGAACTCTAAAGTAATGGAGTCAAAATTCAGTTTCACTGAAGCACGGTCAGTGATGGATGACCTGGAGTTCAGCAAAGGACCAGATACATAGCTGCTGAAGTGACTGAATACAACCAACAGAAAGAAAAAAGACAGACATCACTGTCAACAGACCTAACCTAGCAAAGAAGTCAGTGGAACCACAGACTGTATCTTCAAGCTGGCAGTGCAGCCAGACCTCTGATTCCCCAAACTGTGATTCTTTACAGACTGGAGCCAGTTTTCTTGCATGTAAATGAACTTGGTTTTCCCACACTGAATTAGAGGCTAGTGATTCAGCAAAGTACAACAGTGAGTCTTAACAGCAGATTCCCATCTATTGCTCACCGTCGCATTCAACCTTGACACTGAGAGTACGACTCTGAAGGACACCTGTCCCTCAGGATCCATGGGGGATTGGCTCCAGGACCCACTACGGATACCAAAGTTGAGGATGCTTACATACAAGAGCATCGTACAGGTAGCCCTCCAAATCGGCGAATTCTGCCACCGTGGGTTCAACCAGCCACAGGTCTTAAACACAGCACTCAATCCACGGCTGGTTGAGTCCACAGATGCAGAACCTGGGGATACGGGTGGCAGATGGCACTTGTAAACAATCTGCTGGAAAGAGCTTCACAAAAAAAAAAAAAAAAAATACTGTTAAGAAACATGAGCTGTTGTTTAGTCACTTAGTCATGTCTGACTCTTTTGCGACCCCATGGATTATATGCAGCCCACCAGGCTCCTCTGTCTGTGGGATTTCCCAGGCAAGAATACTGGAGTTGGGTTGCCATTTCCTTCACCAGGGGATTTTCCTGATCCAGGGATTGAACCCGCCCATCCTGCATTGGCAGGCAGATTCTTTACCGCTGAGCCACCAGGGAAACAAGAATCATGAGTGCGTTTTCTTTAGCAAAAGCTGGTTAGTGCTCAGAGGTACCCACAGACATGCACAGCCTCCCGACTCAGAGATGAGCAGTCCTAAGCAGCATGTGGGTACTGCTATCGCCAGTCCTCCTGGCCCCCATCCCTCCCATTTCATCGCTATAGGGTCTGATCACACAGCTGGACAAGCTGTATCACAGGCCACATCAAATAAGAGAACTTCAAGGGTATCTTTGACAGCCTTAGTGCACGAGCCTGGAACAGCTCACACCGGAACATCTAAACTATTGGAAGAAAGATGACCTCGAGCAGCAGAAGAAACAGCAGAGGAGCCCTGAGCCAGGGAACGCACAGCAAGATACGAAGTCACAGGAATGTGTCCTAGCACTGATGAAATGAATGCCAGCTTACTGAATTAGGTGACACTTCATTGTTGAGGACCTGGGCACCGCTGGATGTGGGAGTTACTCAAGGGGCCGGGGCGGCATGGATCACTGTCTCTGTGGACCAGGTGACACAGAACGACACGTCTGGTCCACCCATCTCAGAGGGAAAGCAATAACGTGAGAGAAGGAGGGAGGAAGAGGGACAGGGAGGGAGGGGTAGAGAGAGGTAGACAGAGAGAGAAGTCGTAACGATCGGCACACAGGCACAACGACAGGGAAACACACCAACACGCCAGCAGGGCTATGTCTATGCAGTTTGCGAGTGATTTCACTCTTGTCCCAGCGGGTTCTACAGCATCCATCAAATGTCTCTGAAGGGAAGGTGGCTGCCTGCGCTATCACTGATACATATTGAATGCCTTCTCCCTATCACTGTGGAATAACCATACCTCGCCCACCCTGCTGAGCTAGCCCATGGCGGTGTGACTTGCTGGCCAATAAAATATGCATGGAAGTGAAGCTTCACGGTGGGCAGAAGCTGGGAGGGCCAGTGTTTCCCTTAGCCAGAGCCCCCTGTCTGCCTTGACAGTCCAGAAAGCATATGCAGAGACGTGCCTCTGTCAGCCTGGGTCTCTGAGATGAGACCCTCAACCCCTGACAGACACACAGCAGGCAGAAGGCACGGACTTGGTGGTCTCAAGGCACTGAGGTTTCCAAAACACTTGGTATGGGCAGCATAACCGCACCTCTACTAACTGATGGAATAAACTGTATGATCAAGAAAAAAAGAAAACAAAAGGATGGGAGGGGTTGTTTCTAATAACAAATGACTTCTCTCAACTTAAAACGCCCCTGTTACTTTCCATCAGTTTGAGATCAACAAACCTCTTGAAAAAAAAAAAAAAAAAGGCCAGAAGAACCATCCAGTGCCGAGTGTGCAAGGAGACACATGGCAAGAGACAGGGCACTGAACACCCAACTTCTAAAGAGCAAGAGAGTCTGGATCTGAAAGAAACCGAGATTAAAATTCTGCCAAGAGGGGCACACATGTCATAAGACAACAGCTCACGCCACACCCCAGGCCTTATTAATAACAGGCATCTATTGAGTGCCTGCTGCATGCAGTTGCCGCGTAGACAGAGCCCGACAGGCATCTTCACCTGGTCTCTGGTGGACTGTGCCCAACGGCCCAGCCAGACAAGCTGGGGCTGAAAGAGGGGAACCTGGCTGTCCCGGATGCAGGCAGGCAGATCCTGCGATGGACACCCCCGCCCCCCTGCCCGGGTACCTGAGCCGGCCACGGCCCGCCAGGAGCGTGTGCAGGTAGCGCTCCAGGGAGTTCTCGTTGAGGGCGCAGCGCAGCCAGGCGCGGCCACGGCCCGCGTCCGAGGCGATGTGGCGGAGGGCGTAGAAGCGCTGTAGCTCGTGCTTGCTGAGTACCTCCTTCACGTAGAACCAGAACACGGGCTCTGTGGAGACAGGGGACCACGCCGTGGGGCACACATCGCGTGCAGAGGAGCATCCAGGGGCCATGTTGATGGTGGTAAAAGAGTTACTTCTTAGCACGGAAAAGGAAGATACCGGAGAGTATACCCAAAATAAACGTAAACCCCTCTACCCAGGGAACTCCCTGGCAGTCCAGTGGTTAGGACTCGGGCTTTCACTGCCGTGGGCCTGGGTTCAATCCCTGGTCAGGAAACTAAGATCCCATAAGCTGCTTGGTGCAGGGAAAAAAAAAAAATAATGACCTGATCACCATCCAGAGGTGATCACTGTTAACATTTTCAAATCAATCTCTTTTCCTGCACTTTGGTTTTTTCTACAAAACTGACATCTGTGATAGCTGAATCATGACTCCCAAAGATAACCACATCATAAGCCCTGGAATCTGGACATCTTACCTTACATGGCACAAGGGACTCTGTAGCTGTGACTAAATCCAGGATCTTGAGACGGGGTGATTACCCTGGATAGTCTCTCTGGGCCTGACATAACCACAGGTATCTTTAAAAGAGGTAGGGGGAGGGCTTCCCTGGTGGCTCAGGGTAAAGAAGCCACCTGTCAATCAATGCAGGACACATGGGTTAGATCCCTGGTCCAGTAAGGTCCCACATGCCTTGGAGCAACTAAGCCCATGCGCCACAACCACTGAGCCTGTGCTCTAGAGCCCGGGAACCAAAACCAGTGGACCCACATGCTTCAGCTACTGAGGCCCACTTACCCGAGAGCCCGTGCTCCCCAATAAAAGAGCCCACGGCAATGAGAGGCCCGTGCGCCACAACCATTGAGCCCAGGAACACAGCAAGAGAACCCACCGCAATGAGAATCCCACGCACAACGAAGAGCAGCCCCTGCGCTCCACAACTAGGGAAAGCCTCTGCACAGCAACGAAGACCCAGCACAGCCAAGAATAAAAACAAATAGTAAAATTTTTACAAAAAAAGACGGACAGGGAGGGAGATCTGAGGCAGAAGGGAAGGCAGTGGCATGACCAGAGAAGAAGCGCCTGGAGTGATGCGGCCGCAGCCCAGGGGTGCTGGAAACTGCTAGAAGCTGCCAGAAGCCGGAAGAGGCAAGGAACAGATCCTGCCCGGGAGCCTCCAGAAGCCACCAGCCCTGCCATCGCCCTGCCTTTAGCCCAGTGAGACTGACTCTGGACTTCTGCCCTCCATAAATGTAGGAAAATTAATTCGTGTTGTTGTAAGCCACAAAGTTTGCGATAATTTGTTAGAGCAGCAGTAAGAAATTAACATATCGTCATACTGTGTGCTGTGTGTGTGTGTGTGTGTGCGCACTCCGTCACTTCAGTCGCGTCTGACTCTCTGTGACCCTATGGACTGTAGCTCGCCAGGCTCCTCTGTCCATGGGATTCTCCAGGCAAGAATACTGAAATGGGTTGCCATGCCCTCCTCCAGGGGACACATGTACACCACATATCCGTAGCTTTGTATCTGGACTTGTTTCTTTCGTCCTCTAGATCATGGACATTTTCTCCGTAACATTTAAAGATCTTTGGAAACATGATTTTCGATGGCTCCCCAGTTAAACACAATTTATTTCATGACTGCTGGGAACATAATACAATGCCAATTTTCCTGGTGTAGTGCTCTGAACATCCCTGTGCATAACTAACTGTCCTCATTTCTAGTTCCTTCGGGGAGATTTCTGTATGTCTAATAATAGGAACAGATGTAAGGCTTTAAGGGAAAGCTAGGAAGTGTGCTTTTATCCATAAAATAGTCATCACATCGCTTCACATCCTGCCTTTTTTGTCCATACACACAGATTTTCTTCATGGGTGTGAGTCTAGTATATACCAAATTTTCTTTACTTAATAGTAGTTCATCAATACTTTTCAATGCTGTCAATAATAGTAACAGCAACAACAGGGACAGCCACTGCTACTTATTGAGCATTAAGTAGGTACCAGCCACTGCATTCCACACTTTTCATCTAACCTCAGCCCTCTCAACCACCAAGGCCATCTCCAAGTCAAAGACAAGGCTGAGACCCAGCCAAGTGAACTAACGGGCCCAGTGATACACAGTTATAAGTGGGACAGCAGAAAGGGAGCTCAGAGCTGTCTCACTGGGAACCATGTCATCACACCATCTTGCAAAGTGAGAGGGGCTCTGCCTCCTTGAAAAGGATCGTGTTCACAATTGCTTGATGGATTCCAACCCAGGAGCTAAACAGACTCACTGACCCCTCTGAGAAGGTGACAAGATCTTTGAACCTTCCTTCTAGGAGGATGTGAATATGCACATCTCCATAAACTGGACACCAGGCTGACAAGCTCAGTCTAAGATTGCAATTCAGCTCAGGGAACACAGACTGCCTTCTTCCTGGGAGCCATCAGCTGGGCAAAGCTATGGGCCCCCAGGTAGACAAGAGGGACGTGTCCCTAACAAGCTTCTGGTCTCATGGGCAGGACAACAGGTAAGGAGGTCTTCGGGGGAATGCCTCTGGGCAGGTCCCTCAAGCATGCTAAGCTTCAGACTCCTCTCTCTTAGCAGAAGCCCCGAAGTGTAGACTCCCCCAGGGTTTCTGGGGTAACTGGAGAAAACGGAGATAAAACACTGAGCGTGACGTCCAGCCCATGGTGACCATCCGCTATTTGCTAAAGAATTACCTTCTTATCCGAGAGCATCCAGGTTCTTTCCTCTTTTCCTTTTTCTTTTCACGGCATCTAAATGTGTACATATGTACAAGTGTCTGTGTGCATTTGTGGATCAAGTCAATCTCTGAAATCATTTCAAAGAAACATCCCAAGAAGGACTGGTAAAACCACCAGCAGAGTGGATCAGTCAGAATGCCTTCTCTCAATCCCTAAATGCCAAACTAACCCCCTTCTGAAACCCACTAGTTAAAATTTTAACTCAGTTGCAGCATGTGGGATCTAGTTCCCTGACCAGAGATTGAACCTGTGCCCCCTGCATTGCGAGCATGGAGTCTCAGCCACTGGTCCACCAGGAAAGTCCCCTGAAACCCATTAGATCAGTCCAAACCACACAAATGCATAACTTTTCTTTTAACATGTTTCCTATTTAAAAGTTAAAATTTTTTCTTTTTAAAAAAATTGTCCTAGGCAGCAAAGTGTTGCATGAAATCACTCTGAGTCAGTGTCTGTACATAGAGATAGAATAAAGAGAAGGAAGGCTTCTACTTGAAGCCTCTCTCAGAAACCAAGACAGGACATTTGCTGAGAGTATCACTCGGGGCCAGCCGGCCAGCCAGCAATAACCTGCATTGTAACCCACCAGACAACCATCAGTACATCCAGCCCGACTTCAGTCCAGAGACTCTCACTTGCATCCTGTCTTTTCTGAAAACTGCAGTCACCTCCCTCTGACCTTGAAAACACATGAAACACTTCAAGGTGTGTTTTTACCTTGCCATTTCATAAATTGCTTACCACTCCGGAACCCTTCTAAAGCTCGCCTGAGTGATGCGGCTGCCGATCATCAATATTCCAGCAGGGCTCCGCTCCCACTGCCAGAATTAACATAGTCTATTTAAAGCGCAGCTCACCTGCCACTTAACACCTGCAGTGTCCATAATTTAATTGGGGCGTATACACTGATTGCTTACTGCTTCAAACCAGAGGCGGATTCCAAAATGGGGTGAGAGCTTCTGGTTCTCCCAGCTCCTGAAAGCCATCTGCGGACAAGAACAAGAGCCAGGAGGGGAGCACTAAGGTGAGCTACCTGGGGGTCCCTGCTGACAGGATGACAGGATTTTTGCAAAGTTTCAACACTAACTGATGCCAATTCAAAGAATGCACTTTGGCGGACAAAAACCCTGGCTCAAATTCTAGTTCAGGCCTTGCGTGACCCTGGGCAGCTTATTCTTTCCTTCATTTTCCTCATCTGTAAAATGGGGATAACTACCTACCTTTGAGGTTTGAGATGAGGGGGGAACAATTGAGAAAATAAAGCATGTGTATGAAGTACTTCATGGCCAAGACAGGCAAACAGCAAGCCTTGCCCTTTCTTCTGGCCCCTGTCCCTCTCTTTCCCAGAGGGGGCTGTGTTCCATTTGGTTCTCTATAAAGTGCCCTTAGCACTACCAACCACTGTCTTGCACAGGGCTCGGCAGGTGACCCAGGCTGAGCAGCCACTTGGCCACAGCAGGGCGGACGCCTCAAATTGCCTTACTCAGCGCCCCCTCGTTCTGGCCCTGTTTGACCTTTTGTGTGACCTTCGTGTGATAAGAGTCTTTTCTGTGTTTTTATTTTTTTCATATTATATAAAAATATGATTGATCTTGATTGCTGAGGGTTTTTGGAGCTCCCTGCAATTCTCTGCCTAAAGTGAGTATTCCCCTGGCCTCACCCTGGTCCCAGCCCTGGACCAGAGGGCCCTCCCCACAACTCTATCTGAACCACTAGAAGACAGGCGTTGTCTCTTTTCAGAGTGAAGTCAGAAGACAACAACCAAAGGGCCAGATTCAGCAGCCCCATCACTGTGTGCAAATAAAGTTTTATTGAATGCAGTTATGTGCATTTGTTTAGAAGTCATCTGTGGCTGCGTTCCTGCTACAAAGACAGAGCTGCTATAAAAACTTACAGCCCACAAAGCCTAAAGTACTGTACTCACTATTCGATCCCTTAAGGAAGAAGTTTGCTAACTTCTGTGCTAGAGGTAGGAACTCTTCATAGCCATGTCAATCTGGAACTTCCTGGGGCCACTGTGCCCCTCTCATGTAGAGTGGTCCACCTGGGAGAGAGGTCAACCCAGAGAAGTGGTGACGAGAGAGACCCAGGGACAGACGTGCGGGATGCTGACCCCCTGGATCCGGCTCCACCCCTAGTTTTCTTATACTCAAGTCAGGAAGTGCCCTTTTCTGCTTCGGGCTGTCTGCGGGTCTGGCTGTCACGTGCAACTAGAAGAAGCCTAATGCAGGGAGCATGTTCTTCAGTCACCTGACAATCACTTCAGGGGGACCCACAAGATGGCAGGCTCTGGGCTGGGGGGCGGTATCCTTCAAAATTAAACAAGAAACAGGGCCTCTTGCAGCAGTCCAGTGGTTAAGACTCTGCCTTCCAATGTAGGGTGTTGGAGTTCAACCCCTGGTCGAGGAACTAAGATCCACATGCTATGGGGTATGACTGAAAACCTTAAAAATAAAATTAAAATAAAAAATAAACAAACAAAGCACAGCTCAACAAGAAACAGAAAACACAAAGCCAAGGAGCCAGAAGAAGAAACAACAAGAAACAACAAACAACAAAAGACACATTCAATCTGGAGGTGTAGACAGCCGGTGGAAGGCTCTGTCATGGGCAGAATACCCACCCTCCTGGACTTCGCCTCACCGTCTCAGGGCACTGCCACCACTCCGCCATCGTTCAGTGGCTCAGTCATGTCCGACTCTCTGCGACCCCATGGACTGCAGCACACCAGGCTTCCCTGTTCTTCACTATCTCCCGGAGTTTGCTCAAACTCATGTCCATTGAGTCGGTGATGCCACCCAGCCACTTCATCCTCTGTTGCCCCCTCCTCCTCTTGCCCCCAATCCTTCCCAGCATCAGGGTCTTTTCCAGTGAGTCGGCTCTTCGCATCAGGTGGCCACTCTGGGCCTCACATTCACGACGGGAACAGAAGAAAGAGGTTAAGATAAAGCCAGCTCTATTACCTCGTTTTTTTCAGACAAGGATAAGTGCACACAAGACAGTGAAGGACATGTCAAGACTGGCTAAACCGCTCATGAGCTTTGACCTAGAGAAGGACACCCCGCAGCCCCAAGCACAATCAGGGCTATGATAAGCCAAAGAAGAGAGAGATGGATTTTTCAGTAGGAAACCGACAACAGAATCATACACAGTATCAACCATCCCAGGAACAAAAGGCAAGCCAAGTGCTTCCACATTTCCGTCTGAGACCTGGGGGGCCACAGGCGTCCTCAAAGCCCGGGCACACCTCGGTGAGCCTGACGACGAGACACAAGTGCGCTGGCAAAGCCGAGTTTCCGACGAGGGGCCGTGGCTTTCTCACTTGTCCATGACTCGATCAGCCACAAGGCCGCCTCCTGGAACTGGAACACGGGGACTGGGCTTTGACCACGAGGAACACATGATAAAGACTCATACAAAATATGTAAACGTGAAACTTTTTTTTGCTCTCTTAAATTGTGGCAAAACATACATAATAAAATTTACCACCTTAGCCATTTCAAGTGTATAATTCAGCGACATGAAGTCCATTCACAAAGTCATGCAACTACCACCACTCTCCATTTCCAGAACTTTTTCATCATCGAAACAGAAACCTCAAAGCCATTAAACACTGCCACTCTCCCCATCCTCCCCTCCCACATCCCACCCCCGTAAACCTCTATTCCACATACTTTCTCTATGAATTTGACTACTCTAGATTCTGTAAGTGGAATCACACAACACGTGATCTCTTGTGTCTGACAACTTTCACTTAGTATGTTTTTAAGGCTCATCCATGTTACAGTAAGTAGCAACATGTCTTCTTATGACTGAATAATATTTCATTATAAATAGTATGGGCTTCCCAGATGGCTCCACTGTAAAGAGTCTGCCCACCAAATGCAGGCAATGCAGGTTTGATTCCTGGGTTGGGAAGACCCCCCTGGAGAAGGGAATGGCAGCCCACTCCAGTATTCTTGCCTGGAAAATCCCATGGACAGAGGAGCCTGGTGGGGCACAGTCCATGGGGTTGCAAGAGTCAGACAGGACTGAGTGGCTGCCTGCAAACATACACACAGAGTAAACACCACACTTTGTTATCCCTTCACCTGTCGATGCACGTTTGGGTTCTTGTTCCTTTGTTTTGGCTCTTGTGAACAATCCTGCTATGAATATTTGTGACTCCCTGCTTTCAGTTTTTTTAGGTCTGCATCTAGGAATAGAATTGCAGGATTGTTTGGTAAATCTATGCTAATTTTTTGAGAAACCATCAAACCATTTTCCACAGCGGCTATACCATTTTACATTCTGAAACTGAAATTAACTCTGCTATTAAATTCCCTTTCAGTTAGGAAAACAAACTTGCCAGTAAAGGCAACTTAGCCACTGTCCTGTTTTTTTTTTTTTTTCCCCAATTGTAGTAAAATTCACTGAATATAAAATTCAGCATTTTAAAGTGTATAATTCAGAACTTGATGCATTTTTAAAGAATAAATAAACGCACGATGATCTGAGATTGCTTTTGAAGACTTCAGTAGATTTAAACATAAACATCCCTACTGACTCTAAAGAACAAGTGCCAATTATCTTGGTGGGGGTGAATGGAAATTACAGAAATAAAGCAAGGAAAGGAGAGTCAATTGGCACTTACTGCCCAGATGGGACCTGGCTGCCTGCTCCCTCTCCGCCTCACCTCATCCCACTCTCACTGCCACTCATCCTGCAACAATCCCCCGGGTCTCCTGGCCACTCCTCCAACAAGACAAGCTTGCTCCATCCCAGGGCCCACCCAGCCACAAAAACAGAAACCACACGAGCTAGCCCACTGAAGGAACTTCACATAAGACATCTGTTACAGAGACCATGGAAGCCAAAAAGCAAATAGGAGATACCGAGGGAACCCAGAGACAACTGACGTCAGACATCCAAACCATTTGGGACTTCCCAGGTGGTCCAGTGGTTAAGAACTCCATGCTCCCAATGTGGGGGGCACAGCCAGTGCGGGGGGACACAGGTTCGATTCCTGGTCGGGGAAGATCCTGCATGCCATGTGTCGTGGCCAAAACAAAAAAGGACCCAACCCTAGAGCCAGAGGAACCAAAGGTGGTACCAGGTGACGCTACCATGGCTGTGGGTACCAGCTGGACTGTGGCAGAGGGACCGAGGGTAAAGTGGGGGAACAAGAGGAAGGCCTGACCGGAGCAGAGGGGGACCTCCACGGACCACAGGAAGCACGGTCAGTGCTAGAGATGCCCCCCCAATCAAGCTGCCTCCCTGTCCTCTCACCTGCCCCCCGCATCACCTCCTCCCACTGAAAGGATGGGTGAGGGGGCCTGGGAAACAGCTTGCAGGGGAAGGGCAGGGAGTCACCTGGAGAGCAAACACACAACTGACTGCTGCAGGATTGTGTGTGTGTGTGTGTGTGTGTGTGTGTGTGTGTGTGTATGTCTGTGTTTTAGGCAAGAAAAAAAATTTTTTTTTTCATTTTAATTGGAAACTAATTACTTTACAATATTGTGGTGGTTTTTTGCCATACGTTGAACTTGTTGGACCGCCTGGGATTCCTTCTCCCAATAATAGGACAGCTAACCCCTTCCCTTCCTTTGGGCATCTGAGTACTCTATAGAGAAGAGGGAAACCTCCACCGTGGCAGACTGCTGCAGGCACATCTAACTCTGTCCTCACTTCCACCTGAACCCACAGACGGACCACACATCCTAGCCTGCTCTACAGGGGCCACGTGCCTCACAGGTGCTGCCTCTACCTTCGCCCTCCTCACTCCTCTCTGGGGGCTGTCTGGCCCTGGGAGCAGCTGGCGTCTGGTTCCCAGCTCTAACACCTCAGCCCGGCACAGCTGGCCCTCATCCACGTGACAGAGGGGTCCACACGGCACCTCCTTCATGCTCCCAGTGGGAACCTCCTCCAGCGCTTCCCAAACCTGTGCCCCGTTTGCCTCTAGGGGTGTACTCCATCCTCCGTGCAAGAGCCATTTTCACGCTGACAGGGTGAAGGACCCATGGAACCAATAGGCTGGATAATAACTCGAAACTGACAACTCTGAGCCCAGGTTTGAGCCTTTTGAAAAAAAAATTATTTATTTGACAGCATCAGGTCTTAGTTATGGTATGCTGCTGCTGCTAAGTCGCTTCAGTCGTGTCCGACTCTGTGCAACCCCACAGATGGCAGCCCACCAGGCTCCTCTGTCCACAGGATTCTCTAGGCAAGAACACTGGAGAGGGTTGCCATTTCCTTCTCCATGGTTGTGGTATGTCGGATCTTAATTCCCCAACCAGGGATCAAACCCACATCCCCTGCATTGGAAGGCAGATTCCCGGCCACTGGACCACCAGGGAAGTCTCCGGGTCTGAGACTTAACATACAGGACATCAAGATTAAACACCTCTGAAACAGCCAGAGGTCCCCTCCAGCCAAGAGACCCCAGTCTGGCTACAGCAGATACTAATAAATGCATGCTAAGTCGATCAGTCGTGTCCAACTCTTTGTGACCCCATCGTCTATAGCCTGCCAGGCCCCTCTGTCCATGGGATTCTTCAGACAAGAATATTGGAGTGATCCCCTTCTACAGGGGATCTTCCCGACCCAAGAATCAAACCCGTCTTTCTTACAACTCTTGCATTAGCAGGCGGGTTCTTTACCACTAGCACCACCTGGGAAGCCCCAGATCCTAATATCCTGAAATGGTTTTGTTCCCCTTTCTAAGTGGCCACTGGCCCAAGCCCTCAGCCACCCCAGTGATCAAGGACCCTCCCCAGGACGCTGTGGACATTGCCCGAATCTAGCATCTCACTGGTTAACACTTCACCCATGGGGACAGCACACTGGCTCCCTCCCTAAAGCCAGGATTTCCCCACCAGCTGCTGAACATTTTTATTGCCAATCTGGACATCTTCTCTGCCCCTTCAGCAAACATCCTCCCAATGTCTCTTTCACCAGACCTAGCCAATTTGCAAGTTTGCGAATTCAACAGAAAAATAAAGACAGGGAACTGAAAGCATGACAGGGATGGAAGGGTGGGGAGGGTGGACTTCCCCTCACGATCAAAAGGATGGGCCAGGGGCTCTCCTGGCACAGGCAGCTTCCTCCACAAATAATTTTCTACAGAAATGAAATTGTTACCCAAGGTGACATGGTGAAGCAAAATATAAACTCAGATTTGATTTAAATGCAATCAACCATTTTCAAAAATCCCCGCCGAAGATCACGGGAGTTGGTTTCTCTAATTTTAGAGTTGGGGGTATACTAACACCACCTGCTTTCAACTGTGAAGATGCACAGACAGAAGGGGCGGAGCTTGGCACCCCAGGAGAATGAGCAGCAAGACCTGAAGTCTGGGTCCTCCAGTCATCATTCCGAATGCAGTCTTTCTATGGCCAGGTCCTTCTAGTACACTGGAGCTGCAATGTGAGCAAGAATGGACCCAGCCCCAGACCACCGAGAGAGGGAGACAAGAAACCAGGTATCATACTGAGGTTTGTCAAGAGGAGGACTCAGGACTACGGTGGGGCGGGGCGGGCAGCAGGAACCAAGAGGCGGGGCACTGTCAGGCTGAACTGGTGGGCAGCTTGTGAATGACTTTGAGAGATATCTGAAACTTCAAGAGAGAAGAGATCAAAACCACCATGAAATACCACCTGGCAGCTGGCAGAATGGCTGTCATCAGAAAGAACACAAATAGCTCTTGGGCTCTGATGTAAGTGGTGGCAACCTGGCAAAATGCACCAAGGAGGTCAGAATCACGGGCAAATATGGGACCCGTTATGATGCCTCCCTCAGGAAAATGGTAAAGAAAACCGAAGCCAGCATGCCAAGCACACCTGCTCCTTCTGCAGCAAAACCAAGAAGAGATGAGTCGTGGGCACTTGGCACTGCGGTTCCTGTGTGAGAACAGCAGCTGGTGGCGCCTGGACCTTCACCACCACCTCTGCCGTCACAGTCAAGGCTGCATCAGAAAGAAGACCGAAGGAACTGAAGGACCAGGAGAAGCACCTCCACTGGATAGTGGTGCTAGCTTCCCAGTGGCGCTAGTGGTAAAGGACCCGGCTGCCAATACAGGAGATGCAAAAGACGGTGGGTTCGATCCTTGGGTCAGGAAGATCCCCTGAAGAAGGAAATGGCAACCCACTCCGGTATTCTTCCCAGGAGAATTCCATGGACAGAGAAGCCTAGTGGGCTACAGTCCATGGGGGCGCAAAGGATCAGACACAACTGAGCAACTAATACTTTGATTTTTAGCCTATAATAAATAGGTTAATTTATGTAACAAAATTTTAAAACACAAACACACAAGTAACAATGTTGGTGAAGACGTGGAAAAATTGGAACTCTTATGTATTATGGAGAGACTGGAACTCTCGTGCATTGCTGGTGGGAATTTTAAAAGAAGCATCCAGTGTGGAAACAGTATGGCAGCTCTTCAGAAAAGTAAACGCAGAATTACCATGTGATCCAGCCTTCTGCTTCCGAGTGTGCACCCAGAAGAACTGAAAGCAAGCACTGGAACAATTATTTGTACACCCATGTTCACGGCTGCACTTTTCACAGTAGCCAATAAGCAGAAGTAACCCATCGACAGACGAGTGGATAAACGAAGTGTGGTCTATCCATGCAATGGATTATCACCTAACCTCAAAAGAGAAGAAAATTCTGACACATGCTACAAATGCATGAACCTTGAAGACATTATGCTAAGTGAAATAAGCCAAATACAAGGACCTAAAGTCATCAAATTCATAGAGACATAGATTGGTGGTTGCCAGGGGCTAGTGGGAGGGTAAATGGAGAGTTGTTATTTAATGGGGGTGGTGTTTCAATTTGGGAAGATGAAAAGGTTCTGAAGATGGATGGTGGTGATGGCTGTATAATGTGAGTGCACTCGATGCCTTTTAACTATACACTTAAAAAGGGTTAATATGGACGTTTTAATGGTGTGGATACTTTTTTGATCTTTTCAAGGAGATAAAACCAGTCCATCCTAAAGGAAATCAGTCCTGAATATTCACTGGAAGGATTCATGCCAAAGCTAAAGCTCCAGTACTTTGGCCACCTGACGCGAAGAACTGACAGATGGGAAAAGACCCTCGTGCTGGCAAAGACTGAAGGCAGAGCAGAAGGGGACAACAAAGGATGAGATGGTTGGATGGCATCACCGACTCAATGGACATGAGTCTGAGCAAGCTCTAGGAGTTGGTGATGCACAGGGAAGCCTGGCATGCTGCAGTCTACAGGGTCACAAAGAGTCAGGCATGACTGAGCGACTGAGCTTTATGACAATTTTTAAAAGAGAGAGAGAAAAAATACACGTTTGAGCAGTTGCAGGGGAGGAGGAGGCTGGGAGGAAGCCAGAGGGCTGGCCAGGGGACCTGAGTGAAGGGCAGAGCCATGCACTAAGCAGGGAACACAGGAGCAAACACAGGGGTGAGGGTAGGGATGACGACCCAGTCATGAAGACTTTCACCAGCCCTCGGTACATTCAAACGGAGACACTCGGGAGAAAGACCAGGAGCTGACCTGTGGGAGATATAACTTAATCAACACATAGAGAGCAATTTTCACCAAGAAATTCAGACAGTATATGTAGAAACAAGAGTCAACAACAGAATCCAAGGATACATACATGCTAAGTCACTTCAGTCATGTCGGACTCTTTGCGACCCCGTGGACTGTAACCTACCAGGCTCCTCTGTCCATGGGATTCTCTAGGCAAGAGTACTGGAGTTGTTTGCCATGCCCTCCTGCAGGGGACCTTCCCAAGCCAGGGATCAAACCTGAGTCTTTTATGTCTCCTGCTTTGGCAGGCAGATTCTGGGAAGCCTAACCCAAGGATAAGTAATATTTACTGTCTGAGGGTGAGGAAGTGATATGCCAGGAAGGATATGCAGAGAAGTAGAAAGTGTGCCAAGAGGTTGGGCCATGGCATTACAGAAGAGAGAAGACAAAGTGTCAAGGTCGGAGGTGACAAAGGCTGCTGAGCAGATAAGGAAAATCACATTTAAGTTTTACAAGACGGGCATCTCGATAATAAATATGCCTCTGGTATGTTCAGAATCAGGTCCATCACCTTGTAACAGACTGCCAACACATAACCTGATGGTGATCTACAAGAACATCAAATTCCAAGGTAATTGCATTGAAATGCCAGTTTTATAATTGAGTGGATCCCCTCAAAATTCATCTATTGAAATTCTAACCCCCAAAAATGATGATATTAGGATATGAGGCTTTGAGTAGACTTTGGTGATGAGGGCGGTGCCCTCGAGAATGGGATTAAAAGAGGCTCCTTCTAACACATGAGAGCCCAGTCAGAGGCACAGGCTATGGACCAGCAAAAGGAAGCAACTCGAGAGTGGCCACGGCCCGAGGCGCCTCAGGAATCACGGAGCACAGTACTGTGCACACTGAACAATGCGCTGCCTTCCCACCAAAGGTATTTATTGAGCATAATTTTATTGAAGAATCCATATACTTTTAGACACCATGCCAGGAGCTGGGAAATCAGGAGGAGGTGAAACAGACATGGTGCCTGGCACGCCCAGCGCACACCATCTAGCAGGGTAGATGGACAGTGTGGCAACAGGTTTTGGCGGCATCCTCTGACCTTTGTTCTCGAAGACAGGGCTTGGTACACTTTTCTTGTGAAGAACGTGCTAATATCTGCTTAAGACTTTATGGGCCACATGGCCTCGGTCACAACTTTCGCCTAAAAGCAGCCATAGACAGTAGACATGTGAATGTTTGTGGCTGTGTTCCAACAGAACTTCATTTACAAAAGCAGGAGGTGGGACCTGGTCTGCTGACCGCTACACTGAGTGATCCTAACTTACTCAATACTTACTCTTTAATTTACTCACAAGTTCAAACTGGGATGATTATGATATTTCAGAGAGTCCTCTTTCTGGAAACAATATCCCATTAAGAATAAAATCAGGAGCTTCAGGGAATTCTCTGGTGGTCCAGTGGCTAGGACTCCAGGTTCCCAATGCAATGGGCCCAGGTTCCATCCCTGGGGCGGGGGGCGGGGGGCTAGATCCCACATGCCGCAACCAGGACCAAGAGCAGCCAAATAAATAAAGTCAGGAGCTTTATTTAAAAGTCAGGAGAGCTTTTTTTAAAGTCGGGAGCTTCAGAATCACAATCATGTAGGCCTGAATAGAAATTCCAGCTCTGCCACTTTTGGCTCTGGTCCATTAATGAAATTATTTCATTTCTTTGAGCCTCATTTTTTTCATCTGTAAAATGGGGATGCTGTCATTCAGTCTGCATAATCATTTCAACAATAAAATGGAAAAATGAGCACCAACAGTCTGACAAACCTCCTAGATCACAGGGCTGCTCAGCATGAGTCACCAGCAAACACTAAGAAAGCCAGGCCTGTGGTTCAAGGAAAGGAGCAGAAAACACCCAGGTGTCATTTCTAGGATGAATGTGTTTGAACGTGCTAATCACATCATTCCTTCCATTTCCAGCACACAGGCTCTGACTTTTCTTAAGTTGTCTTGCTTTTCTCTCTCATTCAAGTTAGGATGATTTTGGATATGAGTAAAAAGAAATCCAACTTAAAGTGACTTAAAATATTAGGGAATTAATTATCTCACATAACACTAAGTCCAGGGTTGGTTGATTCGGTAGCTCAGTGACATTATCAGGGGCCAGGTATTTTCCATCACACTGAGCTCCCATCCTGAGTGTACTGACTTTTGTCTTCAGACTTGTTCCATCCTCATGGTCATATGATCACTGCCACAGCTCCAAACATCACACAAGTCTCACACAACAACCCACGGCCATAAGATAAGCCTTTCTGTGTCTGCATTTAAATTGCAAGAGGCCTTCTCAGAAGCCTCTTGGTAGACCTCTCTTTCCTTCCCTGTGGTCAGGACTGCATCTCAGGCCTACTCCTAAATCAACTACTACCAGCGTGGAATTCATTAGAGCTGGCCTGATCTGATCCAGATTCACTCCCCCTGCAGCCAGCCTCAGGGCAGAAGCTGGTGGCCACCCAACATTAGAACAAATTCTATTAGCAAGAAAGGGACTGCAGGGTGGGGAATTACCACCGTCAGTTGTAATTATTCAAGCTCACTTGCGTAACTGCAATGCAAAAGTTAAACTGCAGGACCAGACTCAGAAAACACAGGTTCCTATCTCATCACCAGCAAAACAACAGTCTGAGCAAATAAACTCAGTCACTTGTCAAAGTCAGAGAAAACAACTCTACCAGGCATGGCAGGCTCTTATTTCTGGGGTCTGAATTCTAAAGGAGACACACCAAGTGACCTTATTCCAAGCTTCTCTGGGTCCTGTGTAACCCAACTCACTGGAGAGGCTATTCAAAGGGATCACAGTTTGGGATGCCCACCAAGACACAGCTGAGCTGGCAGTGTAACTGCTTAGAGTAATGCTTACCTTACTAACATTTCATAGGGAATGAAATGGGGAAAAACTCCCCAAGTCAAAAACAAAGAGAAATCTGAATGCTAAGCTAAAATCAAAAACAAACAAAAGACACACCCGTCAGAATGACTATTATCAAAAAAATCTACAAACAATAAATGCTGGAGGGGGTATGGAGGAAAGCAACCCCTCCAACACTGTTGGTGGGAATGTAAATTGGTTACAGCCACTGTGGAGAACACTAGAGAGGTTCCTTAAAAAACAAGAGAACTACCATGTGACCCAGTAATCCCACTACTGGGCACATACTGGGAGAAAACCATAATTCAAAAAGACACACGCGCCCCAATGCTCACTGCAGCACGGTTTACAACAGCCAAGACATGGAAGCAACTTAAATGTCCATCAGCAGAGGAGTGGATAAAGACGACATGGTACCTATAGACAAGGGACTATTGCTCAGCCATAAAAAGGAACGCAACAGTACCATCTGCAGAGACGCGGACAGACCTAGAGACTGTCATACAGAGTGAAGTATGTCAGCAAGAGAAAAACAAGTATCGCAAATTAACGCTTATATGTGGAATCTAGGAAAATGGTATAGATGAACTTAACTGCAAAGCAGATATAGAGAACAAATGTATGGATAGCAAAGCAGGGAGAGGGGTGGAATGAATTGGGAGATTGGGATTGACAAATATACACTACTATATATAATAAAATAGATAACTTATGAGAACCTACTGTGTAACCCAGGGGACTCGACTCAATTCTCTGTGGTGACCTAAAAGGGAAGGAAGTCTAAAAAAGACGCATTATATGAACATGTATAGCTGATTCACTCTGCTGTACAGAAGAAACTGACACAACATTGTAAAGCAACTATACTCCAATAAAAATCAATTAAAAAAACAAAGAAGGCAAAAACGCCTAACGGACAGCAGACTAGGGAATGGGAGGTACCCCGCAATACATAGGGAGGGACTAAAACCATCACAAAACTGAAGGAGAGCTGCCTGCAAACGCCCTTTCCCAGACTACAGCTGATCCCAGGAGGAAGTCCTGGTACCCGATTGGTATAAAGGTAATTGAGGATGGTCATGCACAGATAAGGCACACTGGGCCACGGGAAAAGGCACACAGTGGAAGCACCATTCAAGGACATACCGTCAGCTACGGAAGATTCGATTGAACCAGACCAACTTCCCCAGAAAAACAACAGCAACTGCAAAAGCCAGACTTGTTTTAAAAAAAAAAAAAACTGAAGTCCTGGGAGCTCTGCAAAGACAGGAAAGACGTGAGGAACTGAGATCCCAAAGAGAAGGGAAGTCTACAGACGTGAGTCCTAACTCCATGGAGAGCCAGGTTTTGCTCTGAGGCTTTTTCCAACTACAGAGCAACTCTGGTGAGAAGTTAAGAGGAGCTTTCAGAATTCCCACAGTCTTAAACAGGAAAACAGAAGAAGAAGGAAAGAAAACAGAGGTCAGGACCTGCAGAAGCAGAGGGGCACTGGTAAGCACATCAACTACGTCCCCCCAGAATTCAAGTCCATTCGGAGCCCCAGAATGTGACTATTTGGGGGAAGGCTCTAGGCAGACGTCATTGTTGACAGGCAGTCATACCGCAGCCGGGGAGGGGGGAGGGTGCCTAGTCTGATACACCCGGTGTCCACCTAAGGAGAGGAGGAGACACGGAGGGACATGGACACGAGGGAAAGAAGGCATGTGAAGACTGAGGCGGCGCCGGGAAAGACAGAGCTGCAGGATGAGGGGCTGCTAACAAGCACCGTGCGCCAGGAACACGCTCTCCCCCAGAGCCTTCCAGAAGCAACCAACCCTGCGGACACCTAGATTTTGGACTCCTGGCCCCCAGGCTGTGAAAAGGTAAATTATCTCTCTGTTGTCTTGAACCACCCATGGTGTGCAGATTTGCCATGGCAGCTCCGGGAAGCTGATATAAGCTGGAAACCCCAAAAAACTACACCCTGGAAATACATGGGCCGTCACAAATACTAAAGCCCAGGTGTGAACCGGCTTGACCCTTGACTAGACTAAGTGGGTCTCCCTCTGCCCTAACTGTCTGAGAAGCAGCAATAAACCCTCTCTGAACAAAGAGAGCACCATCCCAGACTTCAAAGTGTCTCTACCTCGTTCACACATATCTGGCATTCAGTCAAAAATAACCAGATACCGTGCAAAGACAAGAGCGTATTCAAAAGGAAAACAAAAACAAACAAGAACTGACTTCCGGCTACAGCCAGTGAGATGGTTAACAAATCCCCGCCCTGAAAGCAATGATAAGGCTGGGCAAATCTGACATCAGCGATGGCTCCGACACTCCAGAAACTGGCTTCAGTGGCCTCCAACCTGGGCGCGGTTTACTCTTGAAAACTGTTGAATTCCTGATAAGAGGGGGAACAGTACTATAAGGACCACGATCAGTGGCGGCCAACACGCCGTCTCGAGGGTCAGGGGCCCCAGGGAGGGACGCAGACTGTGGTGGATGAAGCACTTCTGGCCCACCGACACAGGGCAGGGGTGTGGGGACCCCAGCAGGGTCAACTGTCAACATGGGCCCAGAGTCACAGGTCCCCAAGTTCAAGAACACCTACAAACCCGTATCTCCACGTAAGATCTCGTAATCGTTCAATGTTGGAATCTTAAAAACAAATTTTTAAACACACTCTACAAAGGACTTCCCTGGCAGTCCAGGGTAAGACTTCACCTTCCGATGCAGGTGGTGCGGGTTCGAGCCCAGTCAGGGAGCCTAGATCCCACATGCCTCGGGGGCCAAGAAACCAGAACATACACAAAATAAGTAGTATCGTAACAAATCAATTAAAAATCACACTCTGCAAGGGCACCGACTTCCAAATTCAGCCCTACATGCGGCCTAACCCCCGACAACCAAACGCAGCAGGCATGCCCCTGGTAGACTCAGTATTATCCCATTATTGTGATTTCCAACAATGTCATTTTGTTCAATCATTACGCTGAAGTTCAGCTTTTCTCTCTTCATGTAGAAACAGAGCTAATGCAACAGCCTTGTGGATTAATTCACCATGATTCACTCTCTCCTGTCACTTTCAGTTCAGTTAACGGAGCTGGAGAGGTCCACAGAGGAGCAATAATGGGCATCAGGCTGGCTGCCCCAGGAGGCAGGGAGCAGGGAAGAGCCAGGAATTTGACACGGGTCTGACCTGGGCTGGAATCCTCAGCTCTGCCATCTACCAGCTGTAGATGGGAACTTGGGCAACTTATTAACTAACTTGAGAGTCAGTGTCATTGTTTGAAAAGCAAGGACACCATCACCTACGCTGGAAAGTAACTGGAACATTATCACCATGCACCAGCTCAGGCAGATCAATACCAAGGCCTCGAGACCCTGCCACAACCCTACGAGGCACATCCTGCTACGGTCCTTATTTTACACAAGAGGAAACAGAAGCTCAGAGAGAAGATGTCCCAGAGAGCTTGTGTGTGACAAGTCGTGGAGAGGGGATTTCAACCCTGCTTCCAGATCACTAAGCTACACAGAGGGCCCAGCCCCACAGCCAGGAGGGACGGGGGAGCTGGACGAGGCTCATTTCCGTCTGATCCATCTCTTAGGATTTCATTTTCTCCATTCTGCCTGGCAATGCCATTCCAATGGCTTGAAGAACAACCATAAAAAGCCATTTATCTGATCCTTCCCAACTCTTAGCAGCTGAAAAAAACACCTGCCCACCCCCATGAGGTTTTTAATCTAACATTCAATGGCAGGAAAGAGGTTATTATCAGCCAAGAAGCATCCTGCACCTGTGAATGGTTAGTTACTGCTGCCGACAATTATGACAGAAACCCCTGGCAGCCACTCAGGGGCTAGTCTGGTCTTTGCTTCCCTTCTAACCGTCCAGGAGACGGTGCAGCACACGCTCCCCAGCAGAAACAAAGCCAGAGGCTACTCTCTCATCAGCATCTCCAAGATGCGAGGGCAGAAATCATGCTAAGACGCAGGGAAACAGTGAAATGTGCAGGCTGGTGATTCCTGGCAAATGTGTAGGTGCTTCTGTGACCATCAGGGCCAGTAACAAAAAGACAGGAATTCTAGTCTGGACGGGAACAAAAAGAGCCATTCTTCATGGTCAGAAGGTCAGAGCCTCGAGAAGGGGTGAGGCAGAGAAAGAGGTTAGACTTGTAAAGGGTGTTTAGGAGAAGGTAACTGGTTAAACAATTGGAGGTTTAACCAGTCTCTGAAATGAAGCAGGTGCTTCAGTGAGGTTATCTTGTGAATCCGCCTGACAGCCCCCTAGGGAGAGAGACACTCTGTATTTACAAGTGAAAATGGAAGGCAAGGAGAGGCGTTTTCCCAGGGTCATGCCAGGCTTACCCTCGGAGTTTGACTCCAAAGCCATGGTTGCCTCTGCCATGCCCAGGAACTGTCCATAGCCTTGTGGTCCCTTCCACACCAGTTTCTCCAAGGTAGCTCCCCACAGACAGTAAGAAGGAAATAAAAAGAAAGAGGGGCCAGCAAGCTGCGGGGGACTCTCAGAAAAGCCATGTCCTCAAATAGCCATCAATCAGCCCTAAACCACCTCCACACAGAGCTCAGGGAAGCATCCTGGACACACGATGCCACCAAGGAACTTCCCCGGTGGTCCAGTGACTAAGACTCTGCACTCCCAAGGTAGGGGGCCCAGGTTCAATCCCAGTCAAGGAAGTAGATCCCACATGTCCCAACTAGGAGTCTGCATGCCGCAACAAAGATCAAGGATGTCACGTGCCACAACTAAGATCTAGCTCAGACAAAATTTTTTTTTAAGTGCCACGGAGACTACTGAGGCTGACATTCAAGGAGGCCAAGGTAGCTAGCTGCAGTTTCTACAAAGACTGAGGCCCTTGAAGCTGACTCTTCTCTGAACTGGCCCACTGTGACCCAGGAAGGTGAAAGAAAAATCAATGGTGACAGAAATCCTTCTTGCAGGCCCAAGAGGAACCACATTCATTTTTAAAAAAGAGCAACTGGTGAGATGAACAGGATCAAAGACTTGCTGGAGGGCCGAGAGAAAGGGGAAGGGAGATATGCCAACTCGGGTGAGAGGGAAAGGCAGTCGGGAGAGAATTTCCAGACGGCTCTACCAAACACGGCCAGGTCTGATTTCTCGATGTGAAAGGAGGTGGACCAGCAAAAGTTAACACATTTCATTCAGCAGGGACACTAACGTCACAGCAGAAAGATTCAGGAATTCAAGGCGGCACCCACAAGCAGGGTCTTAAAGAACCTGCTCTTCAAAATCGAAGGTGCGGGGGGGTTTTATACAACGTGATACACTTCAAAGTTCAGATCCAGGGACTCCTGGTGGTCCAGTGGCTAAGACTCAGCACTCTCAATGCAGGGGGGTCCCGGGTTCAATCCCTGGTCGGGAAGCTGGATCCCACATGCCACAACTGAGACCGGGCACAGCCAAATAAATAAATAAATAGTAAAAACAAAAAAGTTCAGATCCAGGCAGAAACCAGTATTACAACTGTCCTTCAATTAAAAAGAAAGAAAGAAAGAAAACCAAAAAAAGTTCAGATCCAAAGCAAACCATTGAACAAATGATGGCTGCACTGCAGAGAACACAGATGAAGGTCCCAACCACTCGCAGGGCTGTCCTGTGAACTGAGCGAGTTAATTTATATGAAAGGTTAACAACACGCCAGGCTGACAGTAAGTACCCATGGGTGCTAAGAGTTATTATTACGAGCATCATTCCTGTCATTCAAAGACACAAGAGCACAGGACAAGCAAAACGCTGTGACAACTTTAAAATGGATGGTGGCAGAATTCTAAGCTCAGAGATCTGCCTGATTCCTGTCACGGTTACTGAAGACAGATTTAATTATGAAATGCCGTGCCATCCTTGTGCGTCAAATCAGAACAGATTATTCACTTCTCAGCAATTGCTATACCACACTGGGGAAATAAGCACCTCAGCGGCAGGCCCCCCCAGAGTCCCTTGAGACCACCAACACGTGGCTCTGAGAATTCTGCACAAAGGGTGACTTCCTTTCAATTAACATGCCAGACAACACAGGTACTGACTAAGAGTGAGACCTCCTTACCGTGGATTTCCGCATCACCACGGGCCTCCCGCCCCCAGCAGTCCCACACAATGACTGCCTTGCTTGTTACTAAAAAAATAAATAAAAATTAAAAGGGCAGAGAGGAACGGATATGCTCTGGGGTTCACCCGGCCGAGCAGTACCTGTTTCGGTTTTGCTGGCGAAGCCTGCTGCCTGTTTGATCGCGGCCGCCGTGAGTGCTAACCCTCGACTCCTCTTCAAGCCGTGCTGCAGGACGGCTTCAAACTGGGCACACAGACAGGTTACCCTGCAAGAGAACCAGTGACTCATCAGTCCACCCCGAGAAGGGAGAAAAACAACCAGGGTGGTGTCAGCATCTCCCGGGGAAGCAAGTGAAGGAACACATTTTTAGATGCCAGGATTTACAGGCAGGTAACTAACATGTAAGTGACTCCTCACTAGCTCTCCCCATCTATGCTCCTTTCAGGTTAACTCAGGGCAGCCCCAGGCAGTCCAGCCCCTGTTCATCAGACTGGTGAAAGCACAGTAACAATTCATAAGAGACAAGGGGAAATGGAATTATTGCCAGCCAGCGGGGGTGGGGGGAAAAAAAAACCAATTTAAAAACAAATCAGTTGCGTGCGGGGAGGGGTTGGGTGTTAATTTGTATCCAATTCACAAGTTTCAACTCTAATTCATATCATGTCCTTTATGAAACAAGATTATCTTCTAAGAGATTGAATTCGCAGGTCTGCCAAATTGGAAACACTGTGTAATTTCATGGCCTGTTACATACCCTAAAGAAATAATATGAATTCTGATTCTTGTTCTTTATTTTGTTGTTAAGAGATTACATTGTTGAAGGCAGATCTGGAGTTGATGTAATTTTCAATTAAGTTACAATTACTGTGCATTTAATTGAATTTATTTCTCAGTAACCAAAGAAATGGGAGATTCAGCAACATGTTCACAGAGAGGAGGTCACCATAACCACAGTCCATGCTTAACAGTCCTCCCAGGGCTCCTGGGCCCCCAGCCCGACTGGATCTGTGGACCTCAGAAACTCTTCCATTCACTCAGGCAACAAACGTTAAGAAATTCAGAACTTGTCCCAGGTACCAGGCACTGTTCTAGACTCTGAAGATACAAAAGTGGGAGTGACAGATAAGGTTCTAGCAGGGAGAGATTCACAAATAAGCCAACCAGATCCTATCAGTTGACGAGAACTCTGAAGAAAATAAAACAAGATGAGGTGGTAGATAGAGCCAAGGCAAGAACAGGCTTAGATGGTGCGGCCTCAATGGAGGTAACCTTAGAGTCATGACCTAGACGTGACAAGAGGCCGCAGGCTGGGCAGAGGGGTGCAGTGCAAAGACCTTGAGGCCACCACCACCTGGCTCATCCCTGCCTAACCGCAGGCATTTCCTGCTCCACCCACCCCCACACATATAGTAATTATACTCCAAGAATTTATCACGCTATGGGTGGTAAGCATTTTCACATCCATGATTTCACTAGCTACTCCCATGATGATATGATTGGGGCAGGTATTATTACCTGCATTTTACATGTCAGGAAACTGAGGCTTAGAGACACTTAAGAGCACATAATAAGTACGTAATTAACAGTAATATCCGTACTCCAGACCTACCCACCCCCATGCTATCCAAGGTAGTTCCCACTACACTCTGTACCACGACAAACAGGCTTTATTCTAAGACAAAAGTCCCCTTTTTCCCATATGCCACCTTTACTTGAGTGTTCTGTCTATTCCAGGAAACCCTAACACAGTATCAGCAAACACACAGCACATGTACACTGACTCTAGTCTGTGCCTGTGGCAGACATCACTAATCCATCCCAGCCTTCCAGGCTACTACTGCCAATGATCAAAGTTAGCCCTCCAAAGGAAGGAGTCCCTTCTTGCATCCCAAACCTAACACGTGTCCTCACCTACACCTTCTGGCTTCCAACTCCTGCTGGTCCTCCTGGCTCCCCTGCAGCTAGTTCACGCAGTGCCTGGCACACAGCGCATGCTCCGTATATGCTTTCTCAGCAGGTATGTAAAAGGGTGAGGGACCTCGGCCCCAGAAGACTCCCCCACATTGAAACAATCCTCCTCGCTGGGCAGATGCCACTCAGACATTAGATGTGCACATGCTAGTCTGTCTGTGTATCCACAGGGGCACACTCCTGAGGGCTCCCTGCAAAGCTAGGACACTCATCAAAATTAAATCCCACAGAAACCAAAACAGAGGCATGATAAAACAGAGCCTGACCAAGGGCCCTGTCTCGGGGCAGTGGGGTGAGGAGAGGGAAGGGGAACCTTGGTCTGTGTTTAGAGGTCTCCATATTAAACCACAGCCTTTATCTTTAAACGAATCATCAGCAAATACAATGATTAACTCAACAATCCTAGTCAGGTTGTTTGGCTCCAATGCACAAGTCAATAACTGCCCCACCAACTCTATAATAACATCTGGCCTCTAAGGGGAATGGAATGCAGGGGAACAGCATTAACCCACCCCCTGAAGTTTGGTTTACGTCAGCAGTATTACCTTCCAGATGCACCTAGGTCACAATCAACCCAACACAGCAGAAAACCAAGGTGGGTGTTAGTCCTATAATTAGTTTATTACATAATGTCTGCCTTACTGAAGGCCATTCTATTTCTCACCCTCCCCATTTGACCTGAGCTTATATCTACAGGTCATTCAAGACTTAGCTCAAGAAGCCCCTCCTCCAGGAAGCCTTCCTGAGTGCTTCCTCAGGCTGCAGCACTTGGCCAGTCTCTCTGTGAACAATCTGCTCTCCACCGCTGTCTTCTCTGGCTAACTCAAGTTCCCTGACAGCCAAGATCACGCCTCAATCATCTTAGTTGCTCTAGCACCTGGCAAGAAACCTGGCTTCTTCGATGTATGTGACCAGAATTGTCCCTCCCCTTGAAGAACTCAGAACATGGGCTTGATGTCTACTTAGGTAAGAGGGGCATCTCTGGAGATCTTGTATAAGGTAGAATCCAGGTCAGTTATGACTAGGGAACCAAAGAGAACACACTTGTCCAACCACAGGAATCAACACCCTTCATCTTGTAGTGGGCGTGCTATGGATACTGACTTATAATCATGTCACCTGAAGCGGTTCCATTTCTTCTCATCTGACTCAGGGCAAGATGATACTTCCTACAGAACGGGGCACCTGCTTTCATGGAGCTGTTTTCTCAGCTCAGTCTCTCCTACTTTCAGGATGCTCTCCACTGAGTGCTCTCTGAGACTCATGTTGAGGGTGGGGGGAAGGACTGGCTGCCTCCACAGCATTTTCTCACATCTATCTGAGTTAATGAATTGGCCATGTTTATAATTAAGGGGGGCACTTAACAGTGGATGTTTTAATTTTTTTAAAAAAGCACCAGCCAAGAAAATCACTTCAAGTTTTTATGTATACAGCTGTTTACCAGATGAGTGATAAATAAAATGTGGTATATTGATACACGTGTGTGTGAGAGTTAAATTGCTTCAGTCATGTCCGACTCTGTGCGACCCTATGGACTGCAGCCCACCAGGCTCCTCTGCCCAGGGGATTCTCCAGGCCAGAATACTGCAGTGGGTAGCCTTTCCCTAACATCTTATGGAAAAACCCAAAAGACCTTTTTGGCCAACCCATTACATTAGTGCTCGCCTAAGGCTGGAATCAGGGATCAACTGTAAACTGGCGTAAAGAAACTCTTTAGGGTAATAAAAATGTTCTGAAACTGAATTGGAGTAATGACCGCACAACTCTATAAATTTACTTTTAAAAATTCATTGCATTGTACATGTACAAGGAGTAGATTTTTATGGTAAGTAAATTAGACTTCAATTAAGTTAAAAAAAAAAAAAAAAACCTTGCCCTCAGGGTGCTCAGTAAAACCTTAATGAAGGAGTGAAGGAGTTAACGAGTGGAAACTGAAATAACCTTCTCCTGCTAAAACTGTCTCCCACCACCACCACCACCACCAGCACAGCTGGACTTTGCACGAGCTTAACTGCTTTACTGCTAAAATTCTGCAGGCACTGGTTTTCCTGAGCTGCGTCCTATATTTCAAGACTGCTTAACCTGTCACATTAATCTTTAACAAGAATCCTAAGAATCCTGTACTTTTTTATGGCAACTATGAGACATTTATGGTGAATGTGAGACAGACAGGATCAGTAATAAAAGCTGCATTTTAAGAACCACATCAAATTAACCTGGTGACAGAGGGCGTGACTTCACACAGATCCTTTCACTATGTTATAGCTTTATTGAAATGTTTTGGTGAAGAGCAAGTACAATAGTGAAAATGGACTGGACTGTCCTCGTGTGGAAAGCTCCAAAGTCACCTAGTACAGAGTCGATTATACCCATAAAAACCAGCCATTAACAGCATTAGCCACATCTCAGATTTAAGACAGTGCAATCAACCAGCCTTGCTACAGCAAGCCCATCACGTGACAGTCATTTGAAACAGGCCATGCCCTACATTTGTGTGTTACAAATTTTCAGAAAAGTGCACATCCTTTCTGGCTGAATTTTACTAGCACCAATCAATCCTCAACTGTAATCTACAAGTCAGATAAAGATTTCAGAATGAAAATATTCAAAACATCCTTTACAACTGTGGAAAGTTAAAAATACATAAAGATTTGACACTTGGGGAATTGGTTAAATGGTAATACAACATATAATTGAATGCCATTTAGCCTTTAAAATATTTATCAAGAGTTTATAATGGTAAGCCAACAGGTTTATAATATGAAATGAAACATAAACAGNAGGTATGCAATTGTATATTAAGTATGTTTTCAACTATGCTAAAAAAAAAATTTGAAGGGAATTATGCAAAAAATTAACAGCAACTTGTAAAATAATTACTGGAGATGTCTTTCTTACCTCTGTGTTTTTCTCACTTAGCTTCTTTTTTTGCATTTAAAAAGTATTCATGTCTCAAGAACCAGAAACATTGCTACCCTGAGCTACAAAGAATGAAAAAATATAGCATCAAAGTTATACTGAGGGAAAAAAAACTCATGCAATCATTATTTGAGGAGAATTTGAAATGGCATTTTTTAAAAGCATAGATTATAAAGTTAAGCCAAAAAAAGGAGACCTACAAAAAGATATAAAAATGTTTTTAACCAGCAAATTTTAAATGTTGCAATAAAAGAAACAGTAACATTAAAAGCTGATGTTTTTAAGTCAACAAAATGGTGGAGGGGAACAACATTCACAATAGTAACAAAAGTAAAATAAATCATATTTTTAATAAGAAAGATATATGACCTATATAAATAAAACCATAATATTCTTAAAAGGTATAAAGATCAAAATAAATAGAAACATTGCTATCCTAAATGGGAAGGTTCATTTAAATAAAAATGTCAATTCTTCCCAAATTAACATATATATTTAATACAATTCCAATACTAATCACAGGAAGAACTTGGTCCAGTGTGGTTCTGGGTACAGTGATAAGCATTAATAGAGCAGTATAGAGAACCTCCCTGCCCCCAAAAATCCAAATAAATATGGAAACATTTTATATATAATAATGGAAGTACTTCAATTCAGATAGGCAAGAATAAGCTACTTAACAGTGGCACTGATACAAGTAACCACAGGGCTGAAAGAAAATTAAGAATAAACTTTTGTCTCAAACAACCACAGAACTAAATTCCACATGCATAAAGATCAAGAAAATATATAAGTGTGCGTCAAGATCAAGAAAATATATAAGTGCAGAAAAATAACACTTTGGCCACCTGATGCAAAGAGCTGACTCATTGGAAAAGACTCTGCTGCTGGGGAAGATTGAAGGCAAAAGAAGAAGAGGGCAGCAGAGGATGAGCTGGTTAAGTAGCATCACCAACTGCATGGACATGAACTTGAACAAAATCTGAGAGACAGTGAAGGACAGGGAAGCCTGGCATGCTGCAGTCTATGGGGTAGCAAAGAGTTGGACACAATTAGCAACTGAGCAACACCAACAAGAAAAATAAAACTGTAAAAGATTATGGAGAAAAATACAGGAAAACTGCAGGACAGATACTCTCAAAGCAGAATTTTAAAGGTTTATAGAATTAACCACAAAAGTTTTAAATTTCAACATAGCAAAAGATATGATAAATATGGTAAAGCAATAAATGATAGAGAAAATATTTACAATGCCCATAACTGGAAAAAAAATTAAAGGCCATAGTATCTGAAGAGTTTCTACAGATGGACAAGACAAGCAACTCCAAAAATAAAAAAAACTATTAAAGAAGGTGAACAAATAAACCATGAAAGGAGGAAATACAGTTGCCCATCAAACACAGAAAAAATATTCAGTCTCACTAGTGACCAGGAAAGTGCTGCTATACTAAGATATCAACTGGGGGCTATCAATTTAAAACCAGTCACAGATCTATATTAAGATACCAACTGGGGGATATCAATTAAAACCAGTCACAGATCTAGCAAAAGTACAAATAAGTGTGTCCTGTTGATAGGAATATGAATGTGAATTGCTATATCTCTCTACAAAGAGATCAGGCAATATAATTTTTTTAAAAGCCTATACCCTTTGTCCCAGATGGCTCAGTGGGTAACGAATCCGCCTGCAATGCAGGAGACAGAAGATGCAGCTTCAATTCCTGGACCGGGAAGATCCTTTGGAGAAGGAAATAGCGACCCACTCCAGTATCCTTGCCTGGGAAATCCCATGGACAGAGGAACCTGGCGGGCTATAGTCTATGTGGTCACCAAGAGTCGGAGAGCAACTAAGCACAGACCCTTTGAATCAGCAATCCTACTTCTAGGAATTTATCCTATAAAAATAAAAGCATTACTAATTAGAAATGAGCAAAAACCATGAACAGACATTTCACCAAAGAGGATACACACGTCCAAGAACATGAAAGTATGTTCAACATCATTTGCCGTTACAGAAACGCACGTTAACACTACAGCGAGATATGCCCACAGACCTATGGGATCTAAAACAGAAAATCACGAGACTATTAAAATATGACAGGAATGCAGAGGAACTGGGTCACTCACACGTTGCTGGAGGGGATGTAAATGGTATAGTCCATATGGAAAACGGTTGGCAGTTTCTTATAAAACTAAACATGCGAATGTCCTACAACCCAGAAACCGTGTTCTGGAGTACTTATCTCAGAGAAACGGAAGCTTAGGTTCACAGCAATAGCCTGTACATAAATATCTCCAGAAGCATCATTTGCAGTAGCGAAAAACTGAAAACAACCCAGACATCCTTCAGGGAATAAACAGACTGTGGTGCATCCAGACCACAGAATACTACTTGGCAATAAAAAGAAGCACACACTATTTATACATGCAACAGTCCAGATGAACCTCAAGAAAGCACCCTGATTGGAAAAAAAAAAGTCAGTCCCAAAAGGTTACACACTGCATGATTCTATTTACATAACATTCTTAGAATGACAAAATTATAGAACTGGAGAAGAGAGCAGTAGTGGCCAGGAGTTAGGGATGAGGAGGGAGGGGACAGGAGGGAGGTGGGTATGGTTAAAAAAAAAAGAAAAGAAAAAAACAGGAGGAACCCTGTGGTGATTAAATTATTCTGCATCTCGACTGTGGTGGGGACACGTGAACCTACAGTGATAAAACTGCACAGAGCTAAATACACACACACACAAGTGAAATTAGCAAAATTTGAAATACCTATCACCCAAGAATCTTACAAGGTAAGACCATTGGAGAAAACTGAGTAAAAGATAAATGGGATGTTTCTATTTCTTACAATTGCCTGTGCCTCCATAATCATATATATAAACAAATATAAAAGCATGAGAAGGCAAAGATTAGACATATACACAAACATCTCTATTGTGGCATTGTTATAACAGTAAAAGCAGAAACAAAACTAGACACAGCCTGAACGCCCCTTAACAGGAAAACACTAATAAGTTACAGGACCGCCACACTACCAAATACTAGGTAGAAATTTTAAAAGAATGAGATGCCAAATCTAAACAACCTAAGCAGCACCTTTCTCCCCACATTTTAAGGCCTCGGAAATCTAGGTGTGCCTCACAGTCGATGGAACTACCCAGTGAAAACTGGCCCTGGCTGTTCTTTACTATGAAGAAGCCACTGACGGCAGGCTGCACCATTATGTTACCCAGTGACCTGGAACAAGGTCCATAATACATGCCCAGGTTTTTCTTTCTTTTTGAAATCAAGTTACAGAGTAATAGAAATGATAGGATTCCTGTCTGAAGGAGGAGGAAGAGAAAGAGGAAGAGGAGTGGGCTTCAGTTCTTTGCATCATCTACATTCATGTAAGAGGATGGAAGCGTCCTTGGGAACTCAGGCCAGCACGTCTAGAGAAGGGTGATGAGGGCTGCGAGGTGAGGCTGGGCTCCTCACCCCCAGCATGGCAGCGCCAGCATGCGAAGTTCTCGCCCACTCCTTGCTGAGCCAGGGGTCCGTGGGCCAGTGAACCAAATCAGCGCGGTGCTCTCAATCAGTCCTCCCTGCTTTGGCCCAGAGCCTCCTCTCTCTGTACTAGGTAAATGGGACACAAGTAAACAGCAGACCAGGAATAAAGAGCCAAAAAAGATCTCTGAGAAAGGTGGCATCTGTCTAGAAGAAACTAAAACTGGTTTTAATTTTATCCCAGGAACTATACAAAGATAAATCTCAGAAGGATCGAAGGCTTAACTGTAAACAATAAAAATCTTACAGGAAAATGTAAAAGACCACACGCACACTCTAATGTCGAGGAAGATCATAAAACACTGAAAACCCAGAAACTGGCAGGTTAGTATATGGACCAGTAAAGAGACATTTAACTGTGTAAAAAATTTAAGGACTTCCCTGGTGGTCCAGTGGTTGAGAATCTGCCTGCCAATGCAAAGGACACAGGTTCGATCTCTAGGGCGGGAAGATTCCACGTGCCTTGGGGCAACTAAGCCTGTGCACCACAACTACTAAAGCCTGCGCACCCAGAGCCTGTGCTCCGAAACAAGAAAACCCACTGCAATGAGAAGCCCGCTCGCTGCAACTACAGAAAGCCCACATGCAGTAATGAAGGCCCAGAACAGCCAAAAATATTTTTTTTAATTTCAATGTAGTATTATAGTAGATACTATCATCTATGCTTACAAAGATAATGGACAGATCTGAAAAATATTTGCAATGCAAAAAACAGGTGAAAGGTTAATTAATTACTATAAAAGACAAAGAGCTCTCACAAACTGATAAGGGGACAAATAATCCAACAGGAAACAGGGCAAAGAATATGAAGCTCTGCTGCACAAAAGAGCAAAGTCAAATAGCCAACAAATGTTAAAAAAATAAAAAACTGAAATTCACTGGCAATCAACAGATGCAAATTACAATGACAAGTGAGCCACCTCTTTTCACCCATTAGACTGACAAAACTTCAAAACAACACTCAAGACTATTATTAGAAAGGAAGAAAAGGGTAGTTTCATGCACTACCAGTAGAAGTTTTTTAGAAAGATACCTGACCACAACTGTTAAAAAAAACACATTCTCTTTGGCCCAGCAACTCAGCTCCCGGAAATCTCTGCCAAACAAATAAAACCCTCAATACATGAGAAAAGCTGCCCAAGGATGTCTACTGTTTCACTGTCCACAGTAGTAAAAACTGGACATAAAGTCAGTATTACTTCATAGGCAACTGTTGGTACATTTCACATAATACAATATAGTGCAGCTTTTTAAGAAGAATTTTTAGAACTCTAACTTGGAATGGATTTGACAGGATAGTGCCAAGAGAGAAAATACAGATGCAGAACATTATATATAATTGAATTTGTGGAAGACAGTGGCAATAAAACCTGTGTACGTGTGTATGTGTATACACATGTGTATTTTATTTCTAAGAATGTGGAGAAATACACAGAACAAATGATTCTTGATCATTAACATAAGTTACCCAGAGGGAGGGAGAAGAGATGGGATAGAGAAAAAGAGGGGGAGAAAAAAAAAAGCAGGTAACAAAGAACTGGAAAAAAATGCAAGCTTGGTAACAGTGAAAACTCACAAGCCAACAGTTTTCAAGATACTATTAGGCCTGAGGATGGCAGATGGGCATGTAAAAAGAAATCAGACGAATGTTCTACCAGAGAAACCGGAAATTGGAAAAATAACCTATTTTTAAATGAGTTAAATCATTTCTGACCATTTTTAAAAGTTACTAAAATAAATACAGCAACTGGATTTCCCAGGTGGTCCAGTGGTTAAGACTCTGCACTTCCAATACAGGGAGCGTGGGTTCAGTCCTTGGTTGGGGAACTAGGATCCCACAAGCTGCACAGCTTGGCCAAAAAAAAAAAAGAAACACAAAACATCTATAGGAACCTCCCTGGTGGGACTTGGTATAGCCAAACAAATAAATATTAATTTATTAATTAAAATACACACATATTAAAACACAGCAACTGTCTTCACTGGGGTAGACAGACCCTCAACCTTTGGTCCAGATGCAAACACAGGCTTGCACTTGGGATTCTTTTCGCAGATGAGGAGCTTCAAAGTCAGGGACGGGAGGTAAAAGCTGAGAAGGAATCAGTCTAGGGAGCTGACAAATCGAAAGGGAAAAAGAGGATGGAGAAAGCCAAGAGACGCTCAATGCAGAAGGACCGAATAAACGGGAAATGAGGAAGCAGAGACGTGACATCAGGTCCAGTGGCCAATGGATCTCCCAGTTTGGTCAGAGTCCATAACCTGGAAGAAAGAAAACTCCACACCAAAAGCTTCCTTTCAACAAACAATACAGTCACAGATGGAGAAAACAAACTTACAATTATTGGGCTGGGGGAGCTGGGGGGTTGTGGGGGAGAGATAGATTGGAACTGGCGTATATATTACTCTACATAAAATAATAAGGACCTACTGTATAGCACAGGGAACTCTACTCAATATTCTGTAATGACCTATATGGCAAAAGGACCTAAAAAAGAGTAGGCAGATAGATAGATAGATAGATGGACTTCCCTGGTGACTCAGTGGTAAAGAATCGCCTGCCAGTGCAGGAGATGTGGGTTCAATCCTGGGGTCGGGAAGATCCCCTGGAGAAGGAAATGGCAACCCACTTCAGTATCCTTGCCTGGGAAATCTTCTGGACAGAGGAGCCTGGCAGCTGGTTACAGTCCATGCAGTTGCAAAGAGTCAGACACAAATTGGAGACAAAACAACAAACAACATATATTCACAAAACTGAATCAGTTTGCCTGACACCTGAAACTCACACAGCATTGTAAAGCAACTATCTCCAATAAGAAACAAAGAAACAGGTAAGATGCAGGCCATCCTGCAGTACAGACATATCTTTGGGAAAGCAAAGGCAGCTCAGAATAAAATTTGCAACCTATTATTAGAGCCAAAAAAAATACTGTTTTTAAAAAAATAAACAAAATCTAAAACAATATACATTTGTTCTGATTTCTGGCCATACCTTAGAGCCAGAGCATTTGGTTCTCATCCCCTGGTCAGTCAGTCTCATCCAGGCTCACCCTAAGCTTTCTGTCCCTTCTCCCAGCACCACCAGCTCTATTCAGCTTCCTCGTCCGCTGTGCAGAGCAGCCCCCTCTCACTATAACCCTGACCCCATCTCCCTGGCCCAGCCCCCTGGCCTGCTGATCAGAAGCCACCCTCCTGAAACGCAAACCTGACATCATTTTCCTTCTTGCCACATTCTGCTCGGGTTACATGACGATTTTAGGGGGACCATAAAATGACATTTTCAGGTTAATCATTTTGCTATGTCAAGAAAAATATTTCAGCAGCCATCAGTCTTTGATTTCACTGACAAGACCCGAGTAGAAAAAAGAGGCCTTAAAATTCCACCTCAAGCCAATCTCTGGCACAAACAGTACAGGGGAGTGGCAAAAATTGTGAAAATCTTACACAAATAGCCATAGTGTTTAAAAAAATAACACTCTGTTGGATAAAGTTCAAAAGCTTCCCTATGACAGCAAGTCAAGAATCTATTGACTTTCTAGCCAAACTCCCGGCACAAACAACACACCATCCACAATCCCAAGACTTTCTCTCACACCCCTTCGTTTGCCACTCCTGCTGCCGGGAAGCCCCATCCTGCCCCTCTGACAACTAGAGGTCCTGCACTGGCCTCTCAAGCCTATACTAGGTAATTTTTACTACAGGCCACCATGACTGTCTGCAATTTACACGTCCACTGCCCAGGCTCAGCGCTGAGTTCCTTCAGAACGTCAACCATCTCATCCAGCTTGCAGCGCCAATGCCAACTCAGTGACTATAAATAAGTATCTGCTGAATGAAGGAATTAACGAGAATCATTCTAGCCTTTAGTTTCCAAATTAGCCAAAATACTGGTATGTCTAGTCACAGGAAGAAAATGTATTGCACTTACTAAGTTCTCACTGGGTGTGTCGAGCAAACACTATTATATCTAATCCTCACTTCAATCCTAGGAAGTTGGTACCACGTTCACCATCTAATTTTTTTAATGATCTGTTTATCTATTTTATTTTACTTATCTCTTCATTTATTTTTTGCTGTGCTGGGTCCTCGTTGCTGCGAGGGCTTTTCTCTACTTGCCACGAACAGGAGCCACTCTCTCGCTGTGGTCTGTGAACTCTCACCGAGGTGGCTTCTCTTATCATGGAGCGTGGTCTCTAGGGCACAGGCTCAATAGTATGGAGCGCTGGCTTAGCTGTTCCACGGTATGTGGGATTTTCGTGGACTAGGGACTGAAGCTGAGTCTCCTGCACTGGCAGGCAGATTCTTTACCACTGAGCCACCAGGAAAACCCTCATCATCTAATTTTACAGATGCTGCAAGAAAGGTCTAGAGATGCCACGAGTGTGCATGCTAAGAGGCTTCAACTGTGTCTCTTTGCAACCCTATGGACTGTAGCCTGCCAGGCTCCTCTATCCATGGGATTCTCCAGGCAAGAGTACTGGAGTGGGGTGCTCTGCCCTCTTCCAGGGAATCTTCCTGACCCAGGGATCGAACCCGGGTCTCCTACGTCTCCTGCACCGTCAGGCAGGTTCTTTACCACTAGTGCCACCTGACTTAGCACACATGTACAACTGGTGATCTGTGGACCGCGTGAGCGTGAAGATAAGTATACCTGACTCCAAAGCTCACCCTTCCTGCTCAAGGCCTCTCTCCACACCAGCATGGTGGCGATGACGGTGATGACCGTCCTGATGTGTGATTCCCTATGGGCCTAGCACTGCTCTCAATGATTATCAATATAAAAACACAAATATCTATTAAAATTCAGATGGAAATGTGCTCAGATTTGCTAAATGCCCTAGCCCCCCCCCCATTTGCTAAAAATAATCTTTCCCCAAAAAGAAATCAATTAATTTGATCCACAGAGTAAAATGAAAGCAAATGCAACATGGAACTATCCACTGCTAGAGCCTCAAGGTGGAAAAGGAGTGCTCAGGCAGCAGAGATAAGAAATCCAATTAACGAACCCCAGGGGGTTTTGCCAGGATGAGAATTAGAATATCCGGTCAACACCTCAAACCACTAAGAGGCTGGTAAATCTGTGACGAACTGAACATTTAAAAAAAAAAAAAAACACATGACGAACATCCAGAGACATTTAAAAGAAGAAAAGGAATGTGAAAAAGCCAGTTTCATAAGTGTCCAGAGGAACACACAGGACAGTTTTCAACGGTGTCTCAGAAATAACATTAGGGAACAGCAAAGGGCAGCTGGTTTCGTTCTTTCGCTTCCTAAAAAGTTCAACACAGTTTCCAATTCCTTAACAGGTAAAGAAAAATCTCAGGTGGCTCAGTGAAGAATTCGCGTGCCAGTGCACAAGATGCAGATTCAGTTCCTGGGTTGGAAGATCCCCTGGAGAAGGAAATGGCAATCCACTTCAGTATTCTTGCCTGGGAAATTCCACGGACAGAGGAGCCTGGTGGGCTATAGTCCACAAGGTGGCAGAAGAGTTGGACACGACTGAGTGAATAACAACAAAGAAAAATCACCAAAACAAGAACTCTTCCCTGGCATGTTTTGGAAGGAGAATGCTTCCCTCTGATTTCTTCTGACAAAGTCACATGAACGAGTCACAAAAATCTACACTGTCTCAACGAGGCAAATACCCAAAGCCAACTCATTGCCACCTACAACGGGAGAGACCCATGTGCAGAGAATATTTACCAAGTGTCAAGACACTTCACAGAAAATTATAATGGCGGTGAAAACTGAAAGTAAAAGTGTTAGTCGCTCAGTTGTGTCCAGCTCTTTCTGACTCCGTGGACTGTAGCCCACCAGGTTCCTCTGTCCATGGAATTTCCCAGGCAAGAATACTGGAGTGGGTAGCCATTCCCTTCTCCAGGGGATCTTCCTGACCCAGGGATCAACCCTGGGTCTCCTGCACTGCAGGCAGATTCCCTACCATCTGAGCCACCAGGGAAGCCCAACAGCTAACAATTACTAGAAACTTACTAGCCACCAGGCACTAACCTAAGGGCTGCACATGAACTAACTCACAGCTCTATGGAGTGAATATTATCACTACTCTCCCCATTTACAGATGAGAACACTGAGGCACAAAGAAGTCAGAAACTCATCCAACACAACCGGGAACTGGCAACTCCAGGATTCAGGCTCTGAGCTCCATATCCCACACTCACGCTGCTGCCCCCTGGTTTGGGTTGCTCTTTCTAATTCCACGGGAAACGTTAGCATGTTCTGTAACCCCACATGGGAAGAAGATGCACCTGTGGGGCACCGGCGTATGTATCTTCAAAAGGACTTCAGCACCGGCTAGTTCTCAGGCCATTCTTTCTAGAAGGCAAACTATTCAAAAGATATGTTACTGCCTCCCCACAGGCCAGTGTGACTGATGGAATGAGCCATCAGTTAATGAAGCACATGAATGTGTCCTTGTCCTTAGGAGAAAACAGAGCAGGAGAACAAGGCCAACAGAGGAGAAAGGAGTGCAGGATGGAGCCTTATGACCACCACCTCTTCCTCCCGAGAGGTTTATCGAGGACAAAATCTGATGGGGAAAAAACGAGGCCCAACTGTCATTTGCCTTCCTATCAACGTTGTTTTATACTTCATGAGAGGGCTGCTGCATCTTGCCGTGTCATCTTGCAAAACCAAACACATCTCTCACACAGACATAGACACAGACATGCTCTGCAATCGGGGTTTTAGCCAAAGAATACTGAACATCGTGGAGCTCTGGCCAGCTCTCTCTTTCCGAAGCTTCAGTCATCCACGGAGACCTCGGCCACTTCTGTCATTTGTGAGGGTTTTTCTTTTTCTTTCCCTGGTTTTTTTTGGATCTGGACCATTTTTAAAGTCTTCAGTGAATTTGTTGCAACACTGCTTCTGTTTCATGTTTTGGTTTTTTGACCGTGAGACATGTGGAATCTTAGCTCACCGACCAGGAATCGAGCCCTCGCCCTCTGCAGTGGAAGGGGAAGTGTTAGCCACTGGGCTACCAGGGAAGGCCTGAAGATGCTTCTATTATTTATTTGTCTGGAGTCTGACTCACTTTTTCCACATGTATAAAGCTGTTTTAAAGGGAAAAATCACTGTTGCAAGTGCAAAGCCAGCACTGTGGGTCAACAGAATAGCACCTTCTGCCCCAACCACTGCTTCAGACGCCAATCACAAGTCCAGACTGTGACCTGCGCTTCTGACTCACCAGTTATGTATCTCAGGGGTTCCCATGACCTCCTCAAGTTCAATTAATTTGCTAGAGCAGCTCCCAAAACTGAGAGAAACCTTTTATTTACTAGATTACTGGTTTATTCTAAAGGATGTAACTCAGGAACAGCCAGATAGAAGAAAGACACGGGAAGAGAGCACAGGGTTCCAGTGGGCCACTCCCCCAGGGGCTCACTCCCCCAGGGGCCCACTCCCCCAGGGGCCCACTCGCCTTGCACCTGTAAGTGTTCACTGCCCCAGAGGCTCTCTAAACCCTGGGATTTTTATGGAGGCTTCATTATGAAGATTTAATTGGTTAAGTCACTGGCCACTGGCAAATGAACTCCATCTCCAGCCCCTCTCCCCTCCCTGGTGGTTGTGAGATGGAACTGAAAGTTCCAACCCCTTAATCATGTGGTTGGTCCTCCTGACAGCCAGTCCCCAATCTTGAGTGCTTTCCAAAGTCACTACATTAACATTACAAAAGATACCTTTCTGGCTCTCATTGCTTTGGAAATTTCAGGGGTTTTAAGAGCGTAGTACTAGAAGCGACGGGGCAATAATGCATATTTCTTATTATAAATCACAGTATGACAGCAGATCTAACTCTTGAACTTAGAGAGGTGAGAGACACAGCTGGAAAGGGGAAGGGATAACATTCGAAGCCCGGCAGTGCAGGGCATCGAACAGCCCCTAAGATGTCACCCTCAGTGTCACATTCTGTCATCGCCGCCTCATTGGACTATATTCCCTGGTGGACACGAAGTCATCTGAGGGGCAGAAACATGTCAGAAATACTCTGGAAGCCCCAGTGCCAAGCACAGAACGTTACACCAAGCAGGTGCTCAGTAACTCACTTGTTGGGCTTCCCTGGTGGCTCAGGGAGAAAGAACCTGTCTGCCAATGCAGGAGACGCAGGTTCGAACCCTGGGTCAGGAAGATCCCCTGGAGGAGGGCATGGCAACTCCAAGATTCTTGCCTGGAGAATTCCATGGACAGAGAAGCCTGGCAGACTACAATCCATGGGGTTGCAGAGTCAGACACGACTGAAGCGACTCAGCACACACACACACACAAGCACTTGTGTGTGTCAGGTACTGTGGAAGCAGCGTGAGCAAACCAGGCTTCTCTCCAGTTGTCATCTAGTTGAGCAGACAGATGTAATGCATTCATCCCACAGAGGTTTATAGCCTCGAACAGTATCAGAGCCGGGTCAGCACAGTACAGCCGAGGACAAATCCGAGCCTTAACAGCAAGAGTCTGCCAGTCCCTGGTACAGAGCGAGAAAAACAGCCCAGGCGGCCAGCGCTGGAGAAGAGTGTGGAGGATTCATATCAGGGACCTGGACGGCTTCCCTGAAAAATGACTGAAAGGCTTTAAGAACAAAAAACAAAAACCAGAGAAGGCCAGGCCAGGGTGGCAGGGTGCAGAGCCAGGGGAGAGCTAGGGGGCCCTCCAGGTCGTTCAGCTTGTGGGTCGTTTTCTCAAGAGCAAAGAGAAGGTGGTGGAAGGTTTTCCATGGGGGCGGGGGNCAAGAGTGACAGGCACAGAACGTCTGTGCAAAATACTCAGAAATGGAGAAGCTGCCCCTTTGCCCTCCAAGCTCACAGATCTTTACACCCTTGACCATGTGTGAAAGGAAGCCAGGCACACAATCAACCAGACAACAGATCTCCCTGAGCACCTTCTAGATGCTTCCAGGCTAAGGATGCACCTTGAACAAGACAGCTAAACCTCTCTGCCTGCAGAGTAGACACTGTGGTATGGGGAAACTGGAAGAAATGAAATAAAAAATTAAAAAAGCACAATATACAGTCGTTGGTTAGTGCTGTGGAGAAAAACTGAGCAAAGAAGAGGCAGAGACTGTAGGGGTGAGGGGTAGAATTTTAAATCTGCACTGGTTTCAAACAGTCCCCATAAATCCATGAAATGTAGCACTGCACGATCTACTCATGGCTGGTAAAGTGCCAACAGAAGAGCAAGGGTTAGAGGGACAGAGGAGGAACTGGCTGGGCTGGGTGGGTCAGGGTCAGAGGGAACACACACGTCTCCAGATTGAGACGAATGCTGAGCAGTGAGTTCCCTCCCATCTCTTCCTTTTCGGGAATGTTCCTCCTGCTCTTTCCTAGCTGCAGAGCACAAATCAGCCTTGAACGTCACTGTGCATTTCCACCAAACGCCTGTATCTCTTATACAAGCTTATTCAGTCATGTCAGCCTTTCCTGGGTCATGAAGGTCAATGGCCATTTTTAGGACTTTTTTTAATTATAAAAGGGACACATGATCACAGTATAAAATGTGACAAAATATCAGAAAGGATACAGATTCCCAATAGTCTTAACCTCAACATGATCTCTATTTACATTTTGGTATGTTTTTTTGCCAGAGTCGTTTAACACTCTGCATCCATACTAACTCTGAATGCTGCTCTTTTAATTTGTACTAAATATATTACTTTTAAATTCCTAGATCTGCATTTTTCTGCTTATAACAAATTCTGTATGGACATCAGTGTAATGGGCTATAGAACATTTCAAACTGCTGATGCACTATGCTTCATTATTCACCATTTCCCACTTGTTGAGCCTTCAGATTTCTGAGTTTTCATCATTATAAATTACTGTGAAAATAACTTCACGTGGAAAGGCATTTCAAGTAATTCCCTCAGAGAAGATTCCTAGAAAGAGGATGACAAAGAGCTGGGAGTACTTTAGACAAGTGGTCACTGTATAGATCTACACTGCCCCCACCCCCAACCAAATGTAATTGTGATAGAGAGGAATTTTTACATTCTATTACAAGTTAATCACTACAGGGATGTTACCTAGAAGTTTAAATTATACATAATGGCCCATTTCTGGGAACCCTGCTTCCCAGGTAATGAGCATTAAGCTAAAATACTTTGGTTTAGCTTATAGAAAACCTCCTGACAAGGACCACCAGTGAATGACTACAGGAAGGAGAAATTAACACATCCCTTTGGAGGCCAATGGGAACCAGGAGTGTTTGACTTTATCCCCTCCCCTTTTATTATAAAAGGAGCCTGAATGCTAACTCAGGCAAGACAGTTCTTTAGAGACACAAGCCCAGCATCTTTTGGTTAGCTGGTTTTCTGAATCAAGCCGTTATTCTCTGCCCCAACAACTCGTCTCTCAATTATTGGCTTGCTGTCCAAACTCAAACTTGGTAATGTAATCACCACCCCACTTGGCTGCAGTGGCAGAATATAAGCTGGTGAATCCCTGGCTACCTTTTTGGCCTTGAGGGTAATGGGTTTCAGAGGCTACACTATTTACCTGCTGTCGGAATCTGAAGCGATCTCCTTTCTCCCTCCGAAGCGGATCTGGCACTGCAGGAAAGAAAGAGTCGCTGAGATCAGCCATTGGGATGGACACACAAAACGACCCCCGGGGGCCTTTGGGGTCTGGGGGCACCCAGGGCCAGAAACTCTGGTGGCCAAATCAGGGCACCCCGGAGCCCTGGGGGTCAGCCCAAGAAATAGGATGGCGGGCGCCCCAGCCTTCCAGCTGCCATTTGAAGGAAGAAGCCCTTTTACCTCTCGCTTGTACAGAAGGGAGCCTTGCACAAAGACAGCGCTAAGAGGAAAACAGAAGCCGTCTGCAGATTCTCCAGGAAGCTGCTTCTATCTGTCAGCAGCTGACTGTCAATAACGCAGAGCTCTTAACAGGCAATAATTAAAACTGCCACAAATCTGTGATGATGACGGGTCCCTTCTGACAGGGCCCAGAGTTGTTATGGCTGCTGTGAAGTTATGACAGCATAAATCAAGCTTCAAACAAGCCCTCTGGTTGTGCCGAATGACAATTCACCCGGGGAGGGTGGAAACAAAAGCAAACTTTTTTTTTTTTCTGTAATGGTGGTGAAATGTAGATAACATAAGATTTACCATTTCAACCATTTTTAGTCATACAACTCAATTCACAATATTGTGCAGCCATTACCACTCTCCACTACTCTCTTTCAAAGGTACAGAGCCTCCACTGTGGGTAGCAGGTTTACCAGATTCCTAAATTTATTATCACATAGTGCAGGGGGGTGTGTGTGTATATAGAAATTTAAATGATACTTCGGTCAAAACTCACAGAACTGCACACTTAAAATTGGTATTTTTATTGTATGCAAATTACACCTCAATAAAGTTGGTTTTTATGTTTTTTCTTTCCAACTTGAAAAAATTTTAATTTCTTAATGAAGCTAAGAAATCACAGTGTATTCCACATGCATATGAAAAGATACACATAATAAACAAAACATGAAGTAAAAACTAGCAGGTTACCCAATCCAACTAATCCTAAATTGAATAGGGTTTCAATCTTAACACTCAAGATATTAAAGAAAAATAAACTATTAAATTTTACGTATTGAGAAATTACTGTTTGCCAAGCACTGTAATAACTAAAGTTGGTTTTTAAAAGGCATATATACAACACTTTCACCCTCCCAAATAGTAATAATAGCTCTGGGTGGAAGACCCAAGCTATTTCTGTTTAACTGCTACATTTGAAGTGGTTGGAGTTAACTCTTCATCTTACTTTGCATTCCATTTCTGGAGCAAAGAAAGAAAAACAACTAATAATGTCAGCTCTGCATTTATTAGGGACCAGGCACTGGCCATGGCCCTTTACCCCTTTAAGCAATTCCCTCCAAAGCTCTATAGAGATGGGGACCCAATTAAAGAGAAGAAGGATGCTCAGAGAGGCTGGGTAAGTTGCCCCAGCACACACAGCTGTCAGGAGACAAAGCTGGCCTTCCTGAATCTGCGTCCTTTCTGCCATGCCTGGATGCCTCGAGGCTTGGGCAGATGCTAAAATCTCTGAACTCACATCAACCCTTAAGAGGCACTTCCATTAAAGGACATATTTATCTCCCTATATTGTGATGGCACGCCAGTAACCGCCAGTCGCCCCTTCTGAAACGTGAATTCCTAGGGCTGGATCCCAGCTCTGCTGCTTATTAACTATGACACTGGCAGCAAGTTATTGGACCTGAGCTTCAGTTCTTCATTCCTTCATCTGTAAAATGGCAATAACTGATTGCAAGAACTCTCTCTCAGGGTGGCTGGAAGGATTCGATGGAAAGCACTCCGAGGAGCACCAGACACACGAGGAACGTGCAAGGAACGAGGCCTGTCGGGTAGTTGTAAGCAGACAACCTGATGCCAACCTTGTGTCAACACCCACTTCCACACCCAGCCAAATGCCAGGCGCCAATTCAGCGTCAACCAAACCAAGCAGAGCCCATCTGGAGACGCCATATGACCCTGAGCACAGCCTGGTTTCTGTCCTTGTGCTCACAGGGGCCCTGACTCCCAACCAGCACTGCAGCACCCTTAGAAAGTGAAAGTCACTCAGTCATGTCCGACTCTTTGCGACCCCATGGACTGCAGTCCACAGCATTCTCCAGGCCAGAATACTGGAGCGGGTAGCCTTTCCCTTCTCCAGGGGATTTTCTCAATCCAGGGACTGAACCCAGGTCTGCTTTGGAAATTCCCCAGCGGTCCAGTGGTCAGGACCCTGCTCTCACTGCCAGGGGCCTGGGTTCAATCTGGGGATTTTAGTTCCTTCATTTTACTACAAGCCATGCAACGCAGCAAAAACAAACAAAAATAACTGCTTGGAAATAAGACTTTGAAACCCACATTAACGCCCTTCTCAAAGGGACATCACTGAAGGATAGGAGTGGGTCCTCTGGGGGCTTTAGGATGTCAGGACACAGGAGCACCTCTGTCCCCACCTCTGATCACTATTACTTGCTGGGGGAAATGGTTAGCCTCATAGAGCCTCCCAGATTCAAGGCAGAAGTAGGTCTGTGTAGACAGAAGGGCAGAAACGACTTCTACGTTCATCATCTGACACTATGCACTTGAACTCAAAGTCCAACATGAGCTTTCTTCTTACCTGTTTCACTGCATCCAGCAGGCGCTCCAGCAGAAACTGTCTTTTCATGTCATTGTTCTGTGTTCCTAGAAGGCAAGGGGCTTGATTAGTTCTGTTTGACATTCGCCTTCTACTAAGACCATTCAGCTACATGTACCATTCAGCTACATGTACATACAGCCTTCTACATGTACCATTCAGCTATTCTCAGCCAGCATCAACTTTCTCTTTAATAAAATCAATAACAAGACCAGATATCAATAATCTGCACCAGTACAACGAGGTCTGACCCCTTTCCTGTCACTACATCACAGGAAAGCAACGAAACTAGTGTTCTCCAAATCTAGATGATGTTTCTGGAATGATCTAACTTAAGGGTTTCTCAACCTTGGTGTCACTGACATGTGGATCAGGTAACTCTCTGCAGCTGCCCTGTGAACTGTTAAGATGTCTGGCAGCATCCCTGGCCTCTACCCACGAGATACCATTAGTGCGCACGCACACACACACACACACACACACACACACACCCCCCAGTTGTAGCAACAAAAATCTATGGATTCTGCCAGACATCCTCTGGGGAACAAAACTGCCCCCAGTTGAGAAGCAATAGTCTAACTTAAAACCTAGGTTTCCTAGTATGGCAGGCACTGCTGGTCAGCTGACCTCACCATCATCTCTAACGTCATTTTCCCATGAAAAACCTAATTACTCAGCCTCTCTTTTAAGGCTGACCTTAAGAAGTTGCAGCTGATGAGATGTAAGCAGAAGAGCTCTGGGAGGGGCCTGGGGGGAAAATGACAGATGCTAATGGCTTCATTCCTGCTTCCAACCCTCAAGCCTGCATCCTAAACACATCGGGGGAAGCCAGAGCAGCATCTGCAGGGAAGCCCAGAGAATCACAAAGACACCAGCCTTGATGTCATTTTGCCGCTGAACCAAACTAGAAATCTCAGAGCTTTCACAGAACAAATCATTCCATTTGTTCAAGCCCTGTACACTGGGTGGTTACTTACAGTCAAAAGCATTTCCAAACAATACACATGTCATACACCAAACTCCCATTTAAGAGGGTGTGGGGCAAGGCCAATTCCATCTTCCCAGGTAGCTCAGTGGTAAAGAATCTGCCTGCCAATCCAGGAGATGCAGGAGAGGCGGGTTTGATCCCTGGGTCGGGAAGACCCCCTGGAGTAGGAAATGGCAACCTGCTCCAGTATTCTTGTCTATGGAGAATCCCATGGACAGAGGAGCCTGGTGGGCTACAGTCCACGGGGTCACACAGCATCGGACACAACTGAGCAACTGAGCACAGATGCATGCTAGGCCACTTCAAAGGCCCAGACAGAACACTCAAAACCACATCTGACGCTCCACAGGGGGCCCAGTGGCTCCAATCCACAGACACGTGGCTACGTGTTATGATACACCAGACACTGAACACAATTGTTTCACAGGAGACCCAAATTTAGGATTACAAGGGAAGTCAGTGCTGGGACTTCCCTGGTGGTCCAGTGGCTCCCAGTACAGGGGATCCGGGTTCAACCAGGGAACTGGATCTCACGTGCCACAACAAAAAGACCCTGTATGTTGCAGCTAAGACCTGGCACAGCCAAATACATAGACAGATAAATATCATTTTAAAGAGAGAGCAAGATGGTCAAGGTTTCATCCGAGTCATGCCAGGGCCACCCAGTTGCTAACAACCGTGCCCATGTGCGGAGCACTTCCTGTACACCAGGCACCAAACTGTGTCCTCTGAATGCACGACCACCCTACCAGCCAGGTATTAGGATCCCTGAATCGCAGATGGGGAAACAGAAGCTCCGAGAGGACGAGCAAATACACGTGCTGACCCACTCGACATTTGGTGAACTTCTACTGGGCGCCAGGCAGTGTTCTAAGTGCTGGGGACACAGGAGTTCAGTGGTATAAGAGAGCCATATTCTCGTGGAGTGAAAATGCTATTAGGAAGAAACAAATGGTTCCTAAGTAAACTAACAGAGGAGAATGTGTTAGAGAGTCATACTAGGAAGAAAAACCAGATGAAGTGACGAGACCAGGAGGAAGCTGGAGGGCCACGTCTGCCAGGGCAGTCGTAGAAAGTCTCTCTGCACACACAACACCCCAGCTGAGCCCTTTATAACGCGGAGGAGCAGTCATGGAAAGCTATGAGAGACTAGCGTTCCAGGAGATGGCAACCCACTCCAGTGTTCTTGCCTGAAGAATCCCAGGGACGGAGGAAGTCTGGTGGGCTGCTGTCTATGGGGTCGCAGAGAGTCAGACACGACTGAAGCAACTTAGCAACAGCAGCATTCCAGGCGGAGCAAACAGCCAGGGAAGAAAGGCAAAAACAGCCTGGCTTCCGTCTCCCAGGACCCGAAGGAAGTCTCCAGCGACTTAAGCAGAAAAGGGGAAGCAAAGAATAGAGAGGCAGGCAGGGGCCAGTCACAAAGGCCTCGTGGACCATGTTAGAGGGTTCAGGTTTTTGTTCTAATTTGAACACTAGTAACTGGAACCATGATCCTAACTGGAGACCATGCCCCTTAAGGGCTATGTCAGGACTACCGCATGGGCTCCTGCCTTACCCCAGGCCAGGAGATTAAGCCAGTCCACAGACTCTCCATGGACACACAGTAATAAAACTGACTTCCCAAACACTGCCACTGTAATTTTTTCTGGAAAAGGTCTTGAGAGGTCAGCCCACGCACCCTTCCCACCAGAAGAGGGGCCATCCTGAAGCGTCTTTCAGGATGGCTAGAAACCCCACCTGCCTGAGGGCCTCACACACACCTCTATCAACACACCCTGCTCCTCACGCAGCAGGAGGGCGAGTTTCTGCTCTTCTCCCTCTAACGCCAGAATGGGGAAGGCAGTCTTGCTTTCTTCCTTTTTCCAAGTACTGCACCCAACAACTCTACTTGCCCTTGGGCGATGCCAACTGGAAACATGACAAGGTTTTCCCCCCTGAAGTGCTTTTGCTATTTTTTCTGATCATAAAAATAATTTGTGTTTTAGAATTATCATACACAACCCAGAACTTCTGGGTGTATGCTCGAAAGAATTGAGAGCACGGTCTTGAAGAGCTATTTATATGCTTACTTTCACAGCAGCATTATTCACAGTAGATAAAATGTGGAAGCAACTCCTGTGTACATCAACAGCTGAATGGAGACGCAAAATGTGGCATGCACATACAATGGGTATTATTCAGCCTTAAAAGGCAAGGCAACTCTGCAGTATGCTGCAACACAAATGAGCCTTGAAGAATATCACGCTAAATGAAATAAACCAGACACAAAGAGATACAACACTGCATGATTCCAATTACATGAGATACTAAGAGTAATCAAAATCATAAAGAAAGAAAGCATAATGGTGGTTGTCAGGGGAGGCGAGGGAAGAGAATGGGGGGTTAGAGTTTCATAGCTACACGTCTGCACTTTTACAAGATGAAGAAAGGCCTGGGGATGGGTGGTGGTGATGGCCACACAACAGTCAGAAGGTAGTTAATGCCACCAAACTGTACACTTAAGAATGCTTAAGATGGGGACCTCCCTGGTGGTCCAGACTAAGCCTCCCTGCTCCCAAGGCAGGGGGCCCAGGTTCGATCCCCAATCAGGGACCTAGTCATGCCACAGCTAAAGATCACATGTGCTGCAACCAAGACCCAAAGCAGCCAAACAAAATAAATAAAAATAAATATTAGGGGCTTCCCTGGTGGCTCAGTGGTAAAGTACCCACCTGCCAATGCAGGAGATGGGGGTTTAATCCCTGATCTGGGAAGATCCCACGTGCCGAGGAGCAACTAAGCCCACAACTACTGAGTGCCCGACTACCGAGCCTGTGACCTAGAGCCCGGGAACCACAGTTACTGACGCCCAAGCACCCTAAAGCCTGTGCTCTGCAACAAGAGAAGCCACCGCAATGAGAAGCCTTCGCATCGCACCTAGGGAGTAGGCCCTGCTCATCACAACTAGAGAAAAAGCCCGACACAGCGACGAAGCCCCAGCACAGCCAAAAGTAAATAAATACATAAATATTCCAAAAATGGTGAGGATGGCAAATTTTATGTTACCTGTATTTCACCAAAATTTTTTTATAAAGTAATTCATGTGAAGAAATACAATAACAACAAATCGTGGGAGGGGGCAGGATTGACAAAGAAAATAAAAATCTCCATCATCTCCTTACTGATCATTGTCAGTGCAGTAATTCACAAGCTTTCACCTGCACACGAATCTCCTGGGGTCTTGGCTAAAAGGCAGGTTCTAATTCAAGGGCTGGGTGGGGCCTGGGCCTCTGCATTTCTCACAAGCTCCCACGTGCTGCTGATGCTGCTGGCTCCTGACGCACAAGGGAAGAGTGAGGATAGGGTGCCTACCCCTAGCGAGGACCCCAGAGCTTTCCTACGGAATCTGCGACACTGCTTTCCTGGAGCCGCCGGCAGCCTTCCCTGCTTCACCCTGCAAAACCTCTCTGCGGTGGCAAGAAAGCCTGCTCTCCAGAGAAAGAGCCCGCCACGCACCCTCCCCAGACAAGAAGTACACTTGAAGGAGACAATCCTGACCCCTAGAGGGGTGCCCACGAACATCCCAGCCCTGAATGGGATTAAGGGACCCACATCTCCCAGGGCAGGGGGAGCACGGGTACCCTTGGCAACATTCACCGACGGCAGGAGGTGCCCAGGAGGCCCAGGGCCACGAGGCTCCGTGGAAGGAGCGCTGGAGGGAAGTCACAAGGCATCATGAGTTCTCATCCCGGCCGGGCTGCTTGCTGGCCCTGTGACGGGGACAGTCACTTCCCTTCTCGGGGCACTGGTTTCTGCCTGAGATCATACCCTCCGAGCTCTGCAGTCTGCAAACCTGGGGCCTCTGTTCTGAGACAGCAGGCAAAGCAAGCAATGCTACCGGGCTCTTTCCTACCTTCTCCAGAGACCAGGAGGAGTGGGAGCAGGTGCCCACCTACTGAGCCTCACGGTGGGCTAAGCCCATGAAGTGGCCAGCATCTAATCCTTCAGCGTTTCCCAGGTGGCTCAGAGGTAAAGAATCCACCCGCCAATGCAGAAAATTCAGGTTTGATCCCTGGGTTGGAAGATCCCCTGGAAGGAAAAGGCAACCTATTCCAGTATTCTTGCCTGGGAAATCCCACTGACAGAGGAGTCTGGTGTGCTACAGTCCACAGGGTCACACAGAGTCCGACACGACGACTGAGTGACTGGGTACACACGCGCGCACACGCATCTAATCCTTCACAGAGAAGGAAAGGTGGGCTCCACTCAACAGCGCACTGAGGCTGAGAGGGAAAGACCTTCACCTGTGGCCAGTGCTCACGGAGGGATTCAACTTCAGGTCCACTGATTTGGCCATCTGTTAAATCCTGCTCACCTTCAACCTGTAAGAAACCTGCAGAGACAGCCCCAACGCCAATTCAGGAATGGTTTCTCTATAAAATCCCGGCCTTTCTGCTTCCTTCCTTCCGCAACAATGGCCCTGAGTCAACACTATCAGTCAGATGAGCCAGAACAGGCTTCCTTTCCAAAAAAAATAAAACTGGAGTACAGTTGATTCAGAATACTGTGTGAGTTTCAGGTGTACAGCAAAGTGATTCATAGAACAGGCTTCTTTTTAATTTATGGTTGAAGTGAAAGTGTTAGTCGCTCAGTCGTGACCGACTCTTTGTGACCCCATGGGCTGCAGCCCACCAGGCTCCTTTGTCCATGGAGTTTTCCAGTCAAGAATACTAGAGTAGGTTGCCATTCCCTTCTCCAGGGGATCTTCCCAGCCCAGGGATCAAACCTGGGTCTCCTGCATTGCAGGTAGATTCTTTACCGTCTGAGCCACCAGGGAAGCCCAGTTTCTTGTTAGAGCACCATCAAAAGGAAAACAGAAACTGAGTGGAGCCCCAGGGAATGCCCCCCGGCGTCCACAGCGGTCCCCTGAAGCTCTAACTTAGAAATCACCTGCAATGAAAATCAGGCACCCGGTTCACGCGCCTCCCTGTTGTCTCTCATGTTTAGAAGCCTTCAGATCCTACTCTAATTTTTTCCCACAAACCTCCAGCCTTCAGTGACCTCCTGGGGAGGCAGAGCATGGGTTAAGAGTAGCAAAGGTCAGCAGCTGTGTGACCATGGACAAGTTACTTAACTTCTCTGCACCTCCCACGGTTAGTAAATGAGTGAATAGGTACCACGCATCTAGAACAGTGCCTGGTATATACCAAGCACTGTATACATGTTGACTATGGTTGTTGGAGAAGGAACTGGCAACCCACTTCAGTATTCTTGCCTGGAAAATCCCATGGACAGAGGAGCCTGGTAGGCTACAGTCCATGGGGTTGCAAAGAGTCGGACACGATTGAGCGACTTCACTTCACTTGTTGTTGTTGCTGTTGTTGTGGACAGCCCTACATCCCAGAGGCCTAAGACCTCTGGTTCTAAGAAGTACTTTCATCTGGACCACAGGCAAACCAATCCAATCCAGGTCTCTGGTGGCCCAGGGGAGTGTGAAGGTGAAAACGAATCTCTGGCATCTGAGGAGGGAAAAACCAGCAAGATGCCCCCAAGGTGTATATTCCTTCTCCCACTCCTGTCAAACTCCAGGAGGTCAAGGTAAACACGGTTCCTGTCCACAGAGGAGTCAGGTCACTTGGTCAAGGCTGACACAGCAATATTTCCTTACCTCTCTACGCAGTAGCAGAGGAAAACTCATTTCTCTGGTCTAAGGCCAAGCCTTGGGCTTCCCTGCTGGCTCAGCAGTAAAGAATCCGTGGGTTCAATCCCTGGGTCGGGGAGATTCCCTGGAGAAGGAAACGGCCACCCTCTCCAGTATTCTTGCCTGGAGAATCCCATGGACAGAGGAGCCTGGTGGGCTATGATCCATGGGTTCACAAAGAGTCAGACACGACTTAGGGATTAAACAACAACAAACATCAGCCTTAGCAATGCACTCAGTGGGTACAAGGTATAAGAAAAAAAGATGACAAGGTTCTCTGGGGGCCAGGGAGCAAAGCACTGCTGAGACCTGGTCTGCTGACCTTCCACACCACACTGCTGGCCTGCTGGGGACCAGGGGAAGCAGACTGCAAGAGCGGGATTTTGGTGGTGGTTTAAGTCACTAAGTCATGTCCAACTCTTTGTGACCCCATTGACTGTAGCTCACCAGGTTCCTCTGTCCATGGGATTTCCCAGGCAAGAACATTACAGTGGGTTGCTATTTCCTTCTCCAGGGAGTTTTCCCAATGCAGTGGTCGAACTCAGGTCTCCTGCATTGCAAGTGGTCTCCTGCATTGCAAGTGGTCTCCTGCATTGCAAGTGGTCTCCTGGATTGCAGGCAGATTCATTACCAACTGAGCCACCAGGGAAGGCGGGAACTTGAGCTGTGCTTTAAAAAAAAACAGGAAGGCAACTTCTCTGGTGGTCCACCTGTCCAGGATTCACCTGCCCATGCCAGGGACGTGGGTTTGATCCCTGGTCCAGAAAGATTCCACATGTCTCGGGACTACTAAAAGTCCAAGCGCCACAACTAGTGAAGCCGGGCACCCTGGAGCCCGTGCTCCACATGCACGGAGAAAAGAAAGAAGCCCGCACGCAGCAACTAAGACCCAGCGCAGCCAAAAACAAACAAACAATTAACTGGGGGGAAAAAACAGGAAAGCCTAGAAGAGGAAAATCCACACTGAGAGAACACAACTGCAAATGGGTGCAGGGTGTCCTCTGGGGGCGGGGAAGGCGTTTAGGAACTAGACGGACGTGGTGAGTGCATGACGTTTCCCATGTGCTAAACTGCCCCTGAACTGTTCATTTTTAAACAGTTAGAAATTGTAAACTGGTTAAATGTTTTTATAATGCTGAAATTTCTAATTTTATAACTGTTCACTGTTTTAACTGCATACAGGGTTTCACACTGTGGTGGTGGTTTAGTCACTCAGCCGTGTCCGACTCTTTGTGACCCCCGTGGACTGTAGCCCGCCAGGCTCTTCTGTCCATGGAATTTCCCAGGCAAGAATACTGGAGTGGGGTGCCATTCCCTTCTCCAGAGGATCTTCCCCATCCAGAGCTCGAACCTAGGCCTCCTGTATCACAGGCAGATTCTTTACCAACTGAGCCACCAGGAAAAATCCAAAGAAAAGGTTCCCTGACATTAGGGTATCTGAATTTCACCTCAATAAGAAAATATTTTGTGGGAAGGACAACAGATAAAGCCCATTCGAAGCCAAAGGAGCCGCCACAGCAGGCATCCCCTAGGGGTGGGACAGGACTCCAGAGTGCCCAGCTCACTTCTCTTCCATGTTTCTGATTACACTGAGAGGAGGGAGTGTCTGCCTGATGTACCAGTCAGGCTCCTAACAGGAAGTGGCAGGCACTCTCAAGTGAGGAGAATTCAAGGAGGTTTACTTAATACAAGGGATCCCTGCAGAGGAGGCTTCCCAGGTGGCTCAGTGGTAAAGAATCCACCTGCCAATGCAGGAGATGTGGGTTCGATCCCTGGGTTGGGAATATCCCCTGAAGAAGGGCGTGGCAACCCACTCCAGTATTCTTGCCTGGAGAATCCCCATGGGCAGAGGAGCCTGGCGGGCTGCTAGAGTTCCTGGGGTTGCAAAGAGTCAGGCACAACTTAGCAACTAAACAACGACAACAACGGAGGAGTGGGAGGGAGAAGCAGTTGTCAACCAGGATTCCTCCCCTTAACAGGACACTTGGCAACATCGAAAGACATTTTTGACACAACTAGGGGGCTGCTGCTGGCATTTACCACATGTACAGGACAGCCTGACACAATTATCCAGCCCAATGTCAAGAGGGCCGAAACTGGGAAATTCTGCCCTCACGTAAGTTCCATTATCCCATTGCACAGATAACGAAACTGAGGCTCCAAGAGGCGAAAACACATAAGCCTCTACTTGTACTCTGAACCCCACCTCTTCTCACCTGCTCCAAGAGAGATATGCAAGATACTCCAGCATCTTTCTCCTACATCTTCAATTCTCTCTTCTCGTGTATGCGATCCTTGCGGCATACAGGGATGTCATAATATTTCCTCACAGTTTAATAAAAACCATGCTCCCACATGCTGTTCCAGCCGCAGCCCCACTCCTCTGCTGCCCTGTCCAGCAGAGCTCTTCCCTCACGACAGTGGCCAGGCCCTTGGTGAGGGCCACTGCTTCCACAACAGCTGTTCCCTGCTCTGGCCCAAAGCTCCTTTGTCCCCACGTCCTTCTGCACCAAATTATCTACACTGGGGCCATAACACCTGAAAGCACAGATGAAAACACAACAGATGACTCACTGATATTATACAACAGACACAAGATCCCTGCAGTGGTATTATACCCTGCCACACTGCAGTTCACAGGGCATGTCTGTGGAGCCCTGTAGGTAGGGGATGGTATCGTGGATGATCTGTGTTTCTGGTTCCCCTTCTCACAGAAGGAACTCAACAACTGCTGGATCAAGACTCCAGGGTTGAGGCTTCCCTGCTGGCTCAGTGGTAATGAATCTGCATGCCAATGCAAGAGACACAGGTTCAGCTCCTGATCCGGGAAGATCCCACATGCCTCAGCGCACTATGCCCAAGCACCGCAACTATCGAGCCTGTGCGCTAGAGCCCGAGAGCTGCAACTACGGAGCCCATGTGCCACAACTACTCAAGTCCAAGTGCCCTTGAGCCCCTGCTCTGCAGCAGGAGAAGCCGCCGCAGGAGGCGTCTGTGCACACAACTGGAGAGGAGCCCCCGCTCGCCACTAGAGCAAAGCCCACACAGCAACGAAGCAAAGCTGATAAATACATAAATAATCTTTAAAAGACCGGGGTTCCGTTCTCTGGCCCCCAAGTGGCTGCTTTAAATGGAGCCGTCTCGGGACTTCCCTGTGGTCCTGTGGTTAAGGCTCTGAGCTTCCACTTCAGGGGGCACGGGTCTGATCCCTGGACAGGGAACTAAAGATCCCATGTGGAGCGTGGCAAAAAACAGAAAGAGAAAAAGGAAGGAAGAAGGAACGAATGGAGGGAGGAAGGGGGAAAGAGAGAAACACAGAGAGACAGAAATGGAAAGAAAGGAGGGAGGGAAAGAAGGAAGGGAGGAGACCCGAACGGCCAGGACACAGCAGCAGCCTCGAATGTGCAACGTGCAGCGTGAGTGAAGCACCAGCTCTGTCTGCATTAGCACATGAACAGATAAAACGGACAGACATTCACCCCCAAATTCAGGGCGCTGGCTCCCGGTCCTGTTGGGCAAAGTGGCGCAAGTGGACGAGGACAAAAGGACAGGCTGTCCGCCACCACACAATGGAAAGAGGAGCCCGTGCCGGAGGCAGATGGGCACAAGTGGCCTTGTGATGCCTGAAGACAAAGACTGGCTCAGCAGTGGACTCATAAACAGGCAAAGGATTCGCACTAGAGCAGAGGTCGCCACATATTTTCTGTAAAGAGCAAGATGGTAAATATTTTTGGTTTTTCAAGCCAGTTGGTCCCTATTACAGCTACTTAATTCTGCCATCAGAGTGCAAAAGCAGCCAGAGGCAACAGCTAGAACGGGTGTGGCTGGGTTCCAATAAAGCTTTATTTACAAAACAGGCTTGCCAATCTTTGCTGTAGGAAAAGAGAGGCCCCCAAACACTATGAAGAGATAGTGTATCTTCCCTCACAGTGTATCTTGTTGGAGAAATGCAGACTGCAAATTTACCATATCAGCCATCACGTGTTATCACTGTATACTCATTAAATTCACCAAGAAACATTTAAAATGAAATTCCCCATTTGCTGGCAAGTCAAGTGAAAGTCGCTCAGTAGTGTCCAATTCTCTGCGACCCCGCAGACTATACAATCCATGAGATTCTCCAGGCCAGAACACTGGAGTGGGTAGCCTTTCCCTTCTTCAGGGGATCTTCCCAAACCAGGGGTTGAACCCAGGTCTCCCGCATTGCAGGCGGATTCTTTACCAGCTGAGCCACAAGGGAAGCTCCAGGGAGACACAATGATCAGAATGGCCATCATCAGAAAGTCCACAAATAACAAATGCCAGAGAGGATGTAGAGAAAAGGGAACCCTCCCACACTGTGGATGGGAATGTAAATTGGTACAGTGTGGAGGTGCCTCAGAAAATTCAAAATAGAAATACCATATGATCCAACAATCCTACTCCTGGGCATATACCTGGACAAAACTGTAATTCCAAGAGACACATGAATTCCTATGTTCATAGCAGCACTATTCACAACTGCCAACACATGCTGCTGCTGCTGTCGCTTCAGTCATGTCCGACTCTGTGCGACCCCAGACTCGGCAGCCCACCAGACTCCGCCATCTCTGGGATTCTCCAGACAAGAACACTGGAGTAGGTTGCCATTTCCTTCTCCAATGCATGAAAGTGAAAAGTGAAAGTGAAGTCGCTCAGTCATGTCTGACTCCTAGTGACCCCATGGACTGCAGCCCACCAGGCTCCTCTGTCCATGGGATTTTCCAGGCAAGAGTACTGGAGTGCGGTGCCATTGCCTTCTCATGGGAACAACCTAAATCCCTATCCACAGATGAATGGGTAAAGATGTGGTGCATATATACAATGGAATACTACTCAGCCACAAGGAAGAATGAAATAATGCCATCTGCAGCCACACGGACGCAACTAGAGACTATCATACTAAGTGAAGTCAGTCAGAAAGACAAATACCATATGGTATTGATTATGTGGAATCTAAAACACGGCAAAGGACTTCCCTGGTGGGGCAGTAGATGAGATCCGCCTGCCAATGCAGGGTACACAGGCTCGAGCCCTGGTCCAGGAAGACTCCACAGGTCATGGAGCCACTAAGGCCTATGAGCCACGACTCCTGAGTCCGTGCACTGCGACTCCTGAAGCCCGTGTGCCTAGAGCTTGGGCTCCACAGCAAGAGAAGCCCACACACTGCAGAGCAGCCCCTGCTTTTGCCACAGCCAGAGAAAGCCCATGCGAGGCAAGGAAGACCCAGACAAAAATAAAAGTATCTACAAAACAGGAACAGATTCACAGACACAGAGAACAGACACGTGTTTGCCAAGGGGGTGGAGCTGGGCATGTGGGATTAGCAGATGTAAACTATTATATACAGAGAGAGGATCAATCCTACTCCTAGGCACATATCTGGGAAAAACTCTAATTCAAAACGATACTTGCACCCCTATGCTCACAAAGGCACTATTTACAACAGCCAGGATATGCAAGCAACATAAATGTCCATCGGTAGATGAATGGATAAAGAAGATTTGGTACAGACTTCCCTGGTGGTCCAGTGGCCAAGACTCTGCACTCTCAATGCAGGAGGCAAGGTGTAGAGCCCTGGTCGAGGAACTAGATCCCACATGCCACAACTAAAGATCCCGCAGGCTGCAATGAAGATCGACGATTCCCTGAGCTGCAAACATCCACCGCAGCCAAATTAATTAATTCATTTAAAAAAGAGGATGTGGTACATATATACAATGGAATACTACTCAACCATAAAGAATGACATATTGGCATTTACAGCAATATGGACGGACCCAGAGATTACCATACTAAGTGAAGTCAAGACAGAGAAAGACAAATATCCTATGATACCACTTATATATGGAATCTAAAAAACTGATGCAAACGAACTTATTTACAAAACAAAACAGACTCAAAGACAGAAAACAAACTTATGGCTACCAATGGGGAAAGAGAGGGGGTTCAGTTCAATTCCGTCCAGTCGTTCGGTTGTGCCTGACTCATTGTGATCCTGTGGACTGCAGCACACAAGGACTCCCTTGTCCATCAACAACTCCCGGAGCTTGCTCAAATTCATGTCCATCCAGTCGGTGATGCCCTCCAACCATCTCTTCCTCTGTCATTCCCTTCTTCTCCTGCCTTCAATCTTTCCCAGCATCAGGGTCTTTTCCAATGAGTCAGTTCTTCACATCAGGTGGCCAAAGTATTGGAGCTTCAGCTTCAGTTCTTCCGATGAATATTCACGATTGAGTTCCTTTAGGATTGACTGGTTTGATCTCCTTGCAGTCCAAGGGACTCTCAAGAGTCTTCTCCAACACCACAGCTCAAAGGCACCAGTTCTTCAGTGCTCAGCTTTCTTTATGGTCCAACTCTCACATCTCACATGTACATTTGCTTGTATGCAGGTCAAGAACTGTTGCTTCTTGACCTGCATACAGATTTCTCAAGAGGCAGGTAAGGCAGTCTGGTCCAACTTTCACATGTACATTTTCCAGTACATGACTACTGGAAAAACCATAGCTTTGACTAGACGGACTTTTGTCGGCTAAGTAACGTGTCTGCTTTTTAATATGTTGTCTAGGTTTGTCATAACTTTTCTTCCAGGAAGCAAGTGTCTTTTAATTTCATGGCTGCAATCACCATCTGCAGTGATTTTGGAGCCCAAGAAAATAGTCTGTCACCGTTTCCATTGTTTCCCCATCTATTTGCCATGAAGTGATAGGACTGGATGCCATGATCTTCATTTTTTGAATGTTGAGTTTTAAGCCAGCTTTTTCACTCTCCTCTTTCACTTTCATCAAGAGGCTCTTCAGTTCTTCTTTGCTTTCTGCCATAAGAGTGGTGTCATCTGCATATCTGAGGTTATTGATATTTCTCCCAGCAATTTATTCCAGCTTATGCTTCATCCAGCCTGGTATCTCACATGATGTACTCTGCATAGAAGTTAAATAAGCAGGGTGACAATACACAGCCTTGACATACTCCTTTCCCAATCTGGAATCATTCCATTGTTCCATGTCCTGTTCTAACTGTTGCTCCTTGACCTGCATACAGATTTCTCAGGAGGCAGGTAAAAGCAGTCTGGTATTCCCATCTCTTAAAGAACTTTCTACAGTTTGTTGTGATCCACACAAAGGCTTTGGTGTAGTCAATAAAACAGAAGTAGATGTTTTTCTGGAACACTCTTGCTTTTTATATGATCCAAAGGATGTTGGCAATTTGATCTCTGGTTCCTCTGCCTTTTCTAAGTCCAGTTTGAACATCTGGAAGTTCTTGGTTCACATACTGTTGGAGCCTGACCTGGAGAATTTTGAGCATTACTTTGCTAGCATGTGAGATGAGTGCAATTGTGCAGTAGTTTGAGGGGGGATAAATTAGGAGTTTGGGATTAACAGATACACACTACTATATATAAAGTAGATAAACAACAAGGTCCTACTGTATAGCATAGGGAACTATATTCAATATCTTATGACCTATAATGGAAAAAAGAATACATATATAACTGAATCATTTTGGTATACATCTGAAACTAGTACAAGACCATAAATCAATTATACTTCAATTTATTTTTTTTAAAAAATAAATTCCCCACTGCAGGTAAAGCTTCGGGGAAACAGGAATGAACTACTGGTAATGAAGAGTGCTCCAGAGACTGGAAAGCAAGGTATAGGAAACACCAAAAGCTACAAGAATATCAAAGCACCTTCCTGACCCCTGGGAATCTAAATGAAGGTGGAAAGGGTGGAGAGGGGTTGAAGGGGGTGGGGTGTAGTGCGGGTGATGAGGAAAATAACAACACTCACATTCATCACTCTCTTTCTTTTTTTTTTTAATATTTATTTATTTGGCTACATGGCATCTTAGTTTCAGCATGAAGGACCCCAGTATATCCCAACTAACACAGGCTTAACTGCTCTGCAGAATGTGGGATCTCACTTCCCTGACCAGGGAGAGAACCCACATCCCCTGCACTGCAAGCTGGATTCTTAACCACTGGACCACCAGGCAAGCAAGCCACCATCACTCGCTTTCATTTTCATCTTCTGATGAGGGGATTAAGAGTCAGAGAAGTTCATGGAGTTCCCTGGTGGCACAGTAGATAAGAAAGGTCTGGGAAGATCCCACATGCCGCGGAGCAACTGAGCCCGTGGGCCACTACTGAGCATGTGCTCCGGAGCCCTCATGCTGCAACCAGTGAGCCCACCAGCCACAATGAATGAGGCCCTGCGCCACAACCACTGAAGCCCAAGCGCCTGAGAGCCTGCAAGCCGCAACTCCTGAAGCTCTGTGCCTAGAGCCTGTGCTCCACAGGAAGAGAGGCCACCGCAATGAGAAGCTCGCGTACCGCAACGAGAGAACAGCGCTTGCTCTCCATGACTAGAGAAAGCCCGGGTGCAGCAATGAAGCCAAAAAATAAAATTTAATAAAAATAAACCAATAAAGAGTCAGAGTTCAACAACCTGCCCAGGTTCTTCAAGTAGGGAGCTAAATGCAGGACTGCTTGAGTTCACATCACTTTCCACTGCAACATGACCCCTGCCTAAACCTAGTGTCAGGGGCACAGATTTTTCCAGCAGCGTTCTAGCACAGGGGGCAGCAAACAACAGCCCCCAAGTCGATCCAAACCACTGCAGTTCTTCTAAATAAAGTTTTATTGGAACAAAGCCATGTCCTTTCACTTACATTTCGCCTGTGCCGCTTTTGTACAGCAGCAATGCGTAGCTGGGACGGAGACCAGATGGCCCGCAAAGCACAAAATATTTACTATCCGGCCCTTTACAGAAAACATTTGCCAGCTCCTTCCCAGAACATCAAAAATGGAATTTACTATCTTTTCCTGCACTAGAAGAGAGGTTAAATAACTGCGGCACGTCAATTTAGTGGAATGTTACGCATTTTTAAAGAATTGTGAGGAGAAGGAACACAGGAAAATGTTATAATAAATGGAAACACTAATTCAAGTGTAGACTCAAGGCAACTGGGTAAAATGCCTATGCTCTGAACATAGTCAGGCCTCCCTGGTGGATCAGATGGTAAATAATCTGCCTGCAGTGCACAGACAGAAGTTATCTAAACAGTTAATATGCTAGAAAGGTAAACATATGTATAGGTCTACTATGTTTTCATAGTAATCTTTGGTATCATTTTAGAGTTTTGCTTAATTTTTTTAAGGAGGAGGAGGAAAGGGAAGATTCCAGAATATGCCAACTTGGGTAAGGAGACACGAGATATTGAGGACAAGTTTCCCCCCTTGTGGGACACCGGCGAAGGGTTGCGGGGCAGGGAGGGGAAGGCTCTGAGATGGACAGATGGACAAGCTGAAGTCAGGGAGGGGAAGGGTCCTCCCTCCCCCTGGGGGCCTCAGCTGCTTCTCCCACACCCTTCCCCACCTCTGCAAAAGGAATTCTGACCCATCCAGCAGCTCAGGAGCCTCTCCCCTCCCTCGGGTCTCTGCTGAAAGGGAACCTTCCCATGAGGTCTTCCTTGAGCAACCTGCTCCCAACTGCAAGAGCCCCCCCCCTTCAGTTCATCCTCCAACCAGATGACAGGTGGGACGGATGCCACCCTTGGGCTCTGGACTGGGCACAGGACCCAGGCCTGGGCAGCTAGGGCCACGGTGACCGGTCAGTTCCAGGATGGCTGCACGGCAAGCCTGACAGCTATGAGTGAGCCCCAGGATTTCTGCTGGAGCAATTGGGAAAGGCCTGCCCTGCTCAGGTGTTGCTACATTGTAGGATGTGACCCAAGAGCTGCTGGTGGCCCTCTTGCCTCCACGGTGGGGAGGCTGCCTGAGGGTAAAGCCAACAGAGATGAAGGTAGTAGCCAGCCAGACAGAAAGGTAGTCCTGATGACTCTCTAAGCGCCAGCTGAGCCTGAAGACGCCTATGCTAGACCTTCCCAGCACAAGATGCTTTAAACTCCCATTGAGGACTCCCCTGGTGGTCCAGTGGTTAAGAATCCGCCTGCCAGTGCAGAGGACAGGGGTTTGATCCCTGGTCCAGGAAGGCTCCACATGCCACAGGGCAACTAAAATGTGCCACAACTACTGAAGCCCACCAACCGCGATTACTGGGCCCGCGCATGCAACTAGAGCAGCCCCCACTTGCCACAACTGGAGAAAGCCCGAGCACAGCAACAAAGACCCGGTACAGCCAGAAATGATTAAATATACAGAATTATGTACAGTTAAAAATAAATAAAGTCCCAGTGTCCGGAATCAGCTTCCGCCACATGCAATTAAAAAGTCCTGGCTAACACGTCCATTACTCTAACACTTTGGGTACATTCATTCAAGTCCCTTCAACAAACACTGACAGTACGGCTTTTTGCTACGTGACGGAAGATGCGCCAAACTGTCACCCAATAAAAGCCTGCGGAATGCTGAACCCTGGACTTCCGGCCGGACTCTGCTGCCACTATCGCCTCACTCTCACTGGTAGCATTTTAAACAAGCTGCAATGGCTTTGGCAGAAAGAGAAACCAAGAACCATCAAAACTTTCACGTTAAGGCTACTTTAGGGAAATTATCCTCAGGACATCATCAAAAGAAAGGAAGACTACCTTGAACAAAAATGTTCACTGCGTCATTACTTATAATGGGGCGGTGGGGGGGGCGGGGAGGACTTCCTTGGTGGTCCAGTGGTAGAGAATTTGCCTTCCAGTGCAGGGGACACGGTTCAATCCCTAGTCAGGGAATCAAGACCCCACATGCCATGGGGCAGCTAAGCCCGCGCCACAGCCAGAGCAGCCTGCACGCCGCAGTTAGTGAAGCCTGTGCGCCGCAAAGACGACCCAGCGCAGCCAGAAAGGGGAAAAGAAAAAACAGAGCGGGTGGGTAAGTTTCCGTAAGTCAGTGGTTTAAAAATTATGTCACATGCATAATGATGGATTACTAATGGATTGTGAAGTCCATAAAAGTGATCAATATGAAGACCACATAGCAATATGATACAGTTTTTTTCAGAAATGCTAAGGGTAAAAGCAAATGCGAATTTACGTGATAGTGCTAAAATTACTTCAGCCTATGTCAGTGTTTCTCAAGCTTTTTCTCCTTCCCTCCTAGGATTTTTCCTAGACATTTTTTCTTCATCACGCCCACCATGAAATCTCAACACCGATAATCTGGACATCATGCAGATCTGTGCCTTAGGCACAAGAGCAGATGGTTCACCTCCACAGGGGTGATATCACCCGCTGAAAACTCACAACTGATGTGCAGGCAGGACGGGAGCTGCTTTATCTGGGATTTTGTGGTACTGAAGAAGACTCCTGAGAGTCCCTTGGACTGCAAGGAGATCCGACTAGTCAAGGAAATCCCTCAAGGAAATCAACCCTGAATATTCACGAGAAGGATTGATGCTAAAGCTGAAGCTACAATACTTTGGCCACCTGATGCAAAGAGCCAACTCACTGGAAAACTCCTGATGCTGGGACAGAAGGCAAAAGGAAAAGAGGGTGGCAGAGGATGAGATGGCTGGATGGAATCACCGACTCAGTGGACATGATCTGAGCAAACTCCCAGAGACAGCGAAGGACAAAGGAGCCTGGCATGCTGCAGTTCATTGGGTTGCCAAGAGTCGGACATGACTTAGCAATGGAACAACAACGATGACGAATGTTCACGTTGCCAGAATTTAGAGGATTCAGTTTCAAAATGCAAACCCTCTGAGCATTTGACTTCCTGTTAGTCACCCAGGCACAGCCATGCAACAGGGAAGTGGGAATGGAGATCCATGGAACCGAGCCCAGTACCACTTGCTGACAAGGGGGGCCGTCAAATGTCTGCTGACAGCGGGACCCCTTCTTCTCACACCCGCTGTAACAGACCAGCCCAGGGCCCTCAGCTGGGCTGGGGGAGCTCCGTGTGTGCCACCACCCCCTTTTCTGCCCTGAATGGAAACCACAGCTGTTCTCTTTTCCATTCACGCATTTCAGCTCATTCTTTGCTTTTAAACCACTTTTTTTAATTGAAGCATATGCAATTTACAATGTTCTGTTAGTTTCAGGTATATAACAAAGTGATTCAGATATATAATATACATAACCATCTGAGCCACCAGGGAAACCCATATACTATATGTATTTTTCAGTTCAGTTCAGTCGCTCAGTCATGTCCGACTCTTTGCGACCCCATGAATCACAGCACACCAAGCCTCCCTGTCCATCACCATTTCCCAGAGTTCACTCAGACTCACATCCATCGAGTCCGTGATGTCATCCAGCCATCTCATCCTCTGTCGTCCCCTTCTCCTCCTGCTCCCAATCTCTCCAAGCATCAGAGTCTTTTCCAGTGAGTCAACTCTTTCATGAGGTGGCCAAAGTACTGGAGTTTCAGCTTTAGCATCATTCCTTCCAAAGAAATCCCAGGGCTGATCTCCTTCAGAATGGACTGGTTGGATCTCCTCACAGTCCAAGGGACCCTCAAGAGTCTTCTCCAACACCACAGTTCAAACGCATCAATTCTTCGGCGCTCAGCCTTCTTCACAGTCCAACTCTCACATCCATACATGACCACAGGAAAAACCATGGCCTTGACAAGACGGACCTTAGTTGGCAAAGTAATGTCTCTGCTTTTGAATAGACTATCTGGGTTGGTCATAATATATATACACACACACATGTTCTTTTTCATTTTCTTTTCCATTATAGGCTCATTACAGTTGATCAAAAGATATTGAATATAGCTCCCTGTGCTATACAGTAGGTCCTTATTGTTAACTGTTTTATGTATAGTAGTGTCTAGCTGTTAATCCTAAACTCCTAATTTGTCTCCCCCAACCCTGCCATCAGCCGATCCTTTATTCCAAATACAAGCCACTGCTGGAGATGAGGAAGTAAATGCCAGAGAGAAAATCATGACAATCATGAAAAAAGTCATGAAAATCTGAGAGAAAATCTTCAACATTCCAGAAAAATAAGAAAAAGCTGCCAGAACGCACCTAAACATCAGGCAAGTCACAGCAGTAAACTACCCACTAAGCCCCAAACTCTGGTGTTTCCACCCTTTAGAGCTTGTCTGTTTCACTCATTATTTGGACCTTGAAGCCAGGATTTCAGGGTCTTCCTAATGTAAGAAGGATTCATGACAGAATAATTACTGATTGAAATGAGTACCAAGGAGCTTCAAACATAAAGTCTTACAAAGATAGTGCCTGAGAACCAGAATAATGACTTTCTGCCCCTACAAGTTCTACTTTTCCCAGTAAGAGCAAAAGCGTTATCTGAAAATCAGAATGCCTTAACTGACAGAGGCTGGTGATCAAGCATTCCCACCTACCAGATTCTTTAATGAGAAACAAGCAGATCTTGACACTATTGTGCTAAGACAACCACCCACATCCGGCAGGTGGCCATCATCCTGGCAACTTGTCTCCTTCTACACACACACGAGTCCATAAATAGTGTTTTATGTGCACGTCTTAATGTACACCAAGGTGTGTATCTGAGGTGTAATTCTGCACCCTGCTTCTATTTTTAGAGAACACTAACGGTAAGATATAGTCACGCTGATGTGTATAAATCTGTTTTATCCCTTCTAACATCTCTGAGGTTTCCCACCATGTGACCATGCCACACACACATGTCCACTCCCCTATCAGTGATCATCTTAGTTGTTTCTGGCCCCTCGATGCCCATTTATCTTGTGTGTGCATTACCTAATCATTCCACTTCCTGGTTATCTGCACTTAATGTATTGGGCCTTGTAGCCATCTGACCTCTGCCTCTACTGGAACATTTTCAACTACAAAACAGCAAACTCTAATTGTCAATTTACAGGCTATGTGAGAGACTGAGAAACATTTCAATGAACCACACCAAAAGGATGCCATCAGCAAAATCCCACCAAAGTCAAGTGTTTCCTTCCATAAAAATGTCAGGGGGGCAAAAAGAGAGAGAGAGATAAAAGGGGAATCCATAGTTTAAAAACAGACTTTGTGCTTCAAAGGATACCATCAAGAATGTGAAAAAACCACCTACAGATGGGAAAAAAAAAATTGTAAAGATATAATAAGGGACTTGTAGCCAGAAATCATATAGAATTCTTACAGCTCAGCAATAAAGAAAAACCCAGTTTAAAAAAAGAAAAATGGACAAAGAATCTGAACAGACTTTTCTCCAGAGAAAATACACAAACAGCCAATAAGCACCGGAAAAGATGCTCAGTATCCATATTCATCAGTCAGTTCAGCAGCTCAGTAGTGTCCGACTCTTTGCGATCCCATGGACTACAGCACGCCAGGCTTCCCTGTCCATTACCAGCTTCTGGAGCCTACTCAAACTCACATCCATCCAACCATCTCATCCTCTATCGTCCCCTTCTCCTGCCTTCAATCTTTTCCAGCATCAGGGTCTTTTCTAATGAGTTGGTTCTTCTCATCGGGTAGCCAAAGTTTTGGAGCTTCAGCATCAGTCCTTCCAATGAATATTCAGGACTGATTTCCTTTAGGATTGACTGGTTGGATCTCATCAGGGAAATGCAAATCAAAACCACAAAGAGATACCAGTTCACACTCATTAGAATGGCTATTATCAAAAAGAGCACTGGTGAGGACATGAAGAAACCAGAACCTTCTTACAGTGCTGGATGAACGGAAAACGGTGCAGCTACTTTGGAAAATAGCAGTTCTTCAAATGCACTCAACAAGACTTCCCCAGTGGCTCAGTGGATAAGAATCTGCCTGCCAATGGACATCTAGGTTGCTTCCATGTCCTCGGCAGACAAATGGATAAGAAAGCTGTGGTACATATACACAATGGAATATTACTCAGCTATTAAAAAGAATGCATTTGAATCAGTTCTAATGAGGTGGAGGAAACTGGAGCCTGTTATACAGAGCAAAGTAAGTCAGAAAGAAAAACACCAATACAGTATATTAATGCATATATATGGAATTTAGAAAGATGGTAACGATGACCCTATATGCGAGACAGCAAAAGAGACACAGATGTAAAGAAGAGACTGTTGGACTCTGAGGGAGAAGGCGAAGGTAGGATGATTTGAGAAAATAGCATTAAAACATGTATATTAACATATGTGAAATAGATTGCCAGTCCAGGTTCAATGCATGAGGCAGCGTGCTCAGGGCTGGTGCAGTGGGATGACCCTGAGGGATGGGATGGGGAGGGAGGGTCAGAATGGGGAACACATGTACACCTATGGCTGATTCATGTGAATGTATGGCAAAAGCCACCACAATATTATAAAGTAATTAGCCTCCAATTAAAATAAAAAGAAAAAATAAATAAAAAGAATCTGCCTGCCAATGCAGGGGACATGGGTTTGATCTCCAGTCCAGGAAGATTCCACATGCCTTGGAACAATTAAGCGTGTGAGCCACAACTATTGAGCCCATGTGCCTAGAGCCTGTGCTCCGCAACAAGCCAACAAAACAAGAAGCCTGCACACCACAACGAAGAGTAACCCCCACTAGCTGCAACTAGAGGAAAAGCCCACACAAAGCAACAAAGCCCCAGCACAATTAATTAATTTCTTCAAAAAATGTACTCAGCAATTCTATTCTTAGATATCTACCCAAGAGAAATGAAAACATACTATCCACACAGAAACTTATATGTGAATGTTCACAGTGGCATTATTCATAATACCCCAAAAGTGGAAACAAGTCAATGTCCATCAAATGATGAATGGACAAACAAAATATGGAATACCCACACAACAGAATATTATTGGGTCACTAAAAAGAATGAAGTACAGATACATAATACAACATGATGAAGCTTCAAAACATGATACTTAGTGAAAAGAGTCAGACACAAAAGGCCACCTATTGTATGATTTGATTTATACAAAATATCCAGAATAGGCAAATCCATTGAGAGAAAAAGTAGATCAGTGATTGCTTAGGGCTGAGGAAATGGAAAATGAAGAACAGCTGTTAATCAGTATGAAGTTTCTTTTTGGAGTAATGAAAATGTTCTAAAATTTATTATGGTGATGTTTGCACAATTCTGTGAATATGGCAAAAATTTAAAGAAACAAAAAGAAAGAGATCTAAAAAAAAGTAAAAGACAAACCAATCTGCATTGTTTAAACCTTATTTAGACTCTGAGATTTTAAAAGTACACCATAGGGAATTCTCTGGTAGTCCAGTAGCTAGGACTCAGCACTTTCACTGAGGGGGTGGGTTCAATCCCTGGTCGGGGATCTAAGTTCCTGCAAGTAGTGCAGCTTGGCCCCCCTTTTCCAAAAAAAAATATACTATAAAATAAAATTATAAGACAATCATGGAAATTTGAACATTGAATATCTGATATTAATGAATCACTGCTTATTTCTCAGAGGTATGATAATGGAATTGTGTTTTTTTAAAAGGATCCCTGTAGCTTAGAGATACATATTTTTTAAAAACTTACAGATGAAATGATACAGTATCTTGGACTTGCTTCAAAATAAACTGGGGAGGAAGGCAGGAAGTAGATAGGTATATGGGTGAAATGGTCATGAGTTAGCAACGGTTCATTAGGCTATTCTCACCACTTTTTTTTTTTTTTTGCCTTGAAATTTTCTTAAATTAAAAAAAAAAAAGAACAGAAGACAGGAAACCGTTCCATGCCACATTTTTTTGTGTGCCAATTAATCCCACAGGTGAAAAACACCTTGGACTTTCCCTCCCAATCATCAGCAACCACTTTTTCTGCCTCAGTTACAATCTTTCCAAAAGAAGACTTTCATCCTTAATGCTTTTTCCTAAAAAAAAAAAAAATCATGTGTTACTTTCCTTCTATAATTTGTTTAACCTTAAACCTAATGGGGTTTTTCAACTGAATTTTAAAATTTCTTTAGTTTTGATACTAAGTTGCTCCTTAAAGGCTACATAGGTCTTTCACTTGGCTTGTCAATTTCACTGGCTCTCACAATGTAGGCAGCTCTGAGAGAAGGGTTCAGGACTGACAGTCTAAGGTGGAGACACCATGCTCACATAAAAAGGAAGAGACTTCCAGGGCTACTTAGCCCCAGCCCTTGTCCCAGAAGGGAAGCCAGAAAACAACCCGAACTGAATCCCACAGGGTCCTTACAGAAACAATAACAGCAGCTCCAAGCTCCTTACATGTGAGAAGCACAGTACCAATCACTTTACCCGAGTAATGTTATTTAGTCACTGCAACAAGCCTAAGAGTCAGATGCTATTATTTATCCTCATTTTGCCGAGACTTCCAGAATGTTCAAGCACCTTGCCCTAAATCACATGGCTTTCTGCGGGAAAGCTGGGATTTGAACCCAAGCTGTCTGCCCCCAGGGTTTGCACTTACCCCAGGCTACATTACCTCCTGGATGAACTCATCACATCTTTGTTGTGGTATCACTAAAGTTCAAGGACCAGAAACCCTTAAGTAGACCAAAAATCGTCTGACAACAGAAGCTGGACTACCTCCCAGGAAAACGCCCCTCCCAAGCTCCCCCAACAGCATCATCAATTTCACAAACTTTATTCATGAATAGCAAAACAAAAGGCACCCAAGTTGTTGGAAATGATCCGCAGAGTTAACTTAAAAGTTAAAGATGAAGAGAGACACAGGGCCTTCACTCTGCCCTGCCTCAACCTCCAGAAAAGCCTGGGTCCAAGGTCAGGGCCAGCAGCGCTGGTTGCAAGGATTCTATAAAGGCAATTCCACAGTGAGGGGAAAACAGGCAGAAGGAGGGTAGGCGGGTCCTCCTAAGTAAATCCAGATTCCAGTCAGGGTAGCTGGGAGGCTTCCCTGAGTCACTCCCGTCTCCACATACTATACCCAGGGATGACTTAGCAGCAAAACACAACAGATCTCGTGAGTGCAAACGGCTGAGAACACCCGTCCAAGCCTAGGGACTAAACTTCAGAAATGCTGAGGACAGGCTGTACACACACCCCTCCCAGCCTCCCACCAAAACCACCCATCACTCCAGTGGAAGGGAGAGGAGTGGAGGGGAAGGGCCGAGACCCCCAGATGGGCTCAACACTGGACAGCAGGGGAAGCGCTGCAGGGCAGGTCAAGTGAGACCTCAAATGAGCCGGAGAAGAAATGGAAGGAGCTGAAGAATGAAAAAATAACCAAATTGCAAGAAGCAAGGCTCAGAGAGGGACAGTGAGAAACTGGGAACAACTGGGGACTGGAACAGCAAAGAACTGGGGGAAGAGGGGAGGAGGGAACCGCAGGGTCTGGGAAGACAAAGAGGCTGGAAAACTCAGAGTCCTCTGGGAACCGAGAGCTGGGGGAACGCGGGGCACAGGGGTCAGCAAACTAAGAATGACCAGCAACAGAAAGGTCAGCAACACTCTTGGCCCCTGCGGAGACTGGAGTGACTGGGGACAGAGGCCTCGGGAGTGGCTGGGAAGCAGGGGGACCCAGGAGTGCAACTGAGACTCAGAGGGTCGAGGAGTTAGGAGGGACTGAGACACAGGAGGTCTGAGAACTGGGGGTCTGGTAACTGCACTAGGCGGTCGGAGGATGGGGAGGGACTGAGGGATCCGGGGGACAGGTGTCCAGCAGCAGGCTGTGTAAGTGATGGACAGGGGTCAAGGGACTAGGAGTGCCTGGACCCGGCACTCCAGAAAAGTGCAGGTGACCAGGGGCCAGGACCTGGGCGTACAGGGGTCCGGAAACTGGGAGCGACAGGACGGGGTCCGCGAGCAGGAGGGACGCAGGGACTCGGGGGCTGGAGTGTGTAGCTGGAGCGGCGGGAGCCGGAGCGGCCGGGGCGGGTGACAGCGGCCAGGCCGCCACTCACCGCTCATGGTGCTGCTCCCCGGGCCGCTGCCTGCCGCGCCGCCACCACTGCCGCCACTGCCGCTGCCGCGCTCCAGACAGGCCGGGTGACGGCGCGCCCCGCCCCGCCTGCCGCCCCGCCCCGGAAGTGGAGCGCAGACGCCACGGTCCCGCCCCCCGACCCGGAAGGTAAACACGGGCACCCGCGCGAGGTGACCAAACCGAGGTGCGGTTTGCTGTGCTGAGGCTGCAGGTCCCCCGGGGCAGCCGTAGACACACCGGCTGGTACGCCTCCCCGCCAGCCTGAGTTCACCCCTTTGTGGGGGAGCCAGGCGGGAAGGTGGCTCCAAGAGCCCTAGGTGCGGAACGGGGAAATTAAAAAAGAATGGGCCAAAGCTTGGGGACAAGGGAGGCGGGAAGTCCCGGAGGCCTCTCTATGCAGATGACTTTAGAGTCCCGGAGGAAGGCGGCCCGGGAAGATCTGTAAGAAGGGTGTTCCGGAAGGAACCTCCTGCCTCGAGGGGTTGCCTGGAGCCAAAGGGTGAGCCAGAAAAGGGCTTTGAAAGAGACGGAAGATGTGGGTGAAGGGGTTGGGCTTTTCTGCCTCACTCTAAGGAGGTGAAAGTGAAAGCCGCTCAGTCGTGTCTTTGGGAGCCCATGGACTTAAGCGCCAGGCTCTTCTGTCCCTGGGGATTATCCAGGGAAGAATACTGGAGTGGCTAACTGTTTCCTTCTCCAGAGGATCTTCCTAACCCAGGGATCAAACCCAGCTCTCCTGCAATGCAGGCGAATTCTTTACCGTTTGAGCCACCAGGGAAGGGAGGTAGGAAGTGGGAAATCATTACAGGAGTTTAAGCAGAGGACTTGGACTGCAAGGAGATACAACCAGTCCACCTTAAAGGAAATCAGTCCTGAATATTTATTGGAAGGACTGATGTTGAAGCTGAAACTCCAATATTTTGGCCACCTGATGCGAAAAGCTGACTCATTTGAAAAGACCCTGATGCTGGGAAAGACTGAAGGCAGGAGAAGGGAATGACAGAGGATGAGTTGGTTGGATGGCATCACCGACGCGATGGACATGAGTTTGAGTAGGCCTGGCGAGTTGGTGATGGACAGGGAGGCCTGGGGTGCTGCAGTCCATGGGGTTACAAAGAGTCAGACAGGACTGAGTGATTGAACTGAACTGAATTGAACTGAAGCAGAGGACACAATCTTAAGGAGGTTTTAAGATGATTCCTCTTCCAGGGTTGAGAATGAATTGTAGTGTGTGGGTCAGGGTGGAAGAAAGGGCTGCTGGTTAGGGGGGCACTGCAGTTGTCCAGCAAGAAGTGTGAGTGCCTGAGGCTAAGGTGGTAGCAGTGGCGTTAATGTGGATGGGTTGTGTTAGAAAAGTTGTTACTGCCCGTTTTACAGATAAGAGAAAGAGGGCTCAGAAAGAGTGAAGAAGCATTTTCCCAACTCTTTTGGCCCAAGAAAAAGAAAGTGAAAGTGTTAATCGCTTAGTCCTGTGGGACTCTTTGCAATCCAGTGGTCTGTAGCCCTCCACCCAGAGTAAAAGAAAACATTTTACACCACAACCCAGCACACAAATGGATACATTTAAGAAGCTATTTTTTTTTCCCAGTGTTGCCTGAGAACGATTGATCCACTCCCAAGACTTGATCCACAAAACACTGAACTGAGACCGCATGGGGAAATGGAGCCAGAATGCCAGCCCAGCTGTGCGTGACCTACAGCCCGTGGTCTTCTGCTGTTACCTGGCTTCTCTATACGTCATCTCTGGCCCCTGGGAGTTTACCTTGTGGACTCAGCAGAGGCTGAGAGATCTTTAGAAGGATGCTGTCTCTGCAGCTCTGTTTATAATAGAAAGTGGAAAGCACCAAAGCCAGGTTAGAGAATAGCTAAGCAAATCATGGCCCACCTCACAGTATCTGAAAATGCTAATTATAAAGGTAACGGAAACACAAGGAAAGGCCAAAGATAATACAGTAATTTTAAAAAGCCGCGTGCAAAATGGTCTGTACGCTATGATTACACTTGTGTCAAAATACAGTTGTGTAGGGACTGTGATAGAATGTAGAAATTCTTGTGTTGGGGAATTCCTGAAAATTCACTGGTTGTTAAGGTAGTTTTTTTTTTTCCATGTTCAAAATTGTGCTTTACAGTTGTTGCTAATTTGTTATTCTAGTTAAAGCATCAGTGTGTCTGAATCCCTTCTCTTCCCCCCAAAAGTCTAGGTGAGGTCTGTCTGCCTCTGTGACTTTGCTGAGCCATCACATACCTGATTCACGGAGTTGTCAGGCAGTGATACACCTTCTTACAGTGCCCTATGCCTTGTCTTCTTGGCACTTGAAACAGGATATGTTATTGAACATGTAGCGTGTACTTCACATCCTCCACCACCAGCTACTCCCTTTAAGTACAGTAATTCCTTCCTCCTGAGACTTAGCCTGGTACTGGAGAACCAAGAATCAAAAGCCTCAGGTCAATAGCACTTCTAGGCTTTTGGAAAGATCTAAACTCATTGCGGGGAATGGAGCAATAAGGAGAGAAGGAAGAAGGGCTGCGAGAAGCTAGGAGGAATATTCCCAGGCCCTATAACAGACAAGGAGTGTCTGCCTGCCCTCAGAGAAACTAGACCTCAAAGCACTAATAAAAACCATGATGGCGATGGAACTAACACAGGGTACTTATCGTGGGAAAAAATAAATAATAAATGTACGTGTGTGTATATTTTCATTTAATCTTCAAAACAATGTTATAAGTAGATACTCATGATCCCCATTTTACAGATGGGGAAACTGAAACAGAGGGTGGTTAACTTTCTCAGTCACTCAGCGTCTATAACTTACTAGTAACAGAGTCAGGATTCAAACTCGAAGAGCCAGTGTCTTCACCACTATGTTGTATCATCTATGGCCCTCAAGGCCCTAGAATGGATCCATGATGGGCCCCAAGTAGGTAGAAATGTCTCACCAAGTTTCTCCATATCCCAAACCCAACACAAAAGCCACAAAGCCCCAAGACCTCGAGATTTTCTGATGTAGTGCTAATGGGCATTATCTTAAGAATGATCAAAGTCAGCAGACACCAGAGGGCATTGCCTGTTTCCATAACACTCCAGGACCTTTGCACAACCCTCTCCCAATAATGGGTAACCCAGTGAGATGAGAAACTCAGAAATGGAATTAAATTGATGTGAGAAGAAGAAAAAGGGATAGATCAGAATGTCTGGGTTTCACTTTGGCTCTTCATTTACCGTCTATATGACCCTTGCTCTGACTCCCTTTCTGTTGTGTGTAACAGGGAGGTAGTAATGGTCCACTTACCTTGTGATTTGTTGTGTACATTAAATGCCTTAGTACAGGTAAAGCACTTGGAACAACCCCTGGAACATTAGAAAGGCTAAATAAATTCTGTCATTATTACTTCCTGCGTTAACTGCAAAAATGATACCGAGTACACCTTTATCACAGTTTGCAGCTACACATTCATTTATGCGATTATAATAATGCCTATATGACTCCATGAAGCTGAAAGCTCCCAAAGTCAGGAACCAGTCATGCCCTGCACACTGAAGCAGGGTGGGTGGCTGACTCCAGGCTTCTCCTATATACAGAGAGTACATTGGATCACCTTGCTTTCCTTTAACAATAAAGAGAGAAATCCAGTCTGTCCTGAAATGTATGTGTGCATACATAGGAGAGAAGCTGCCTAACCAAGGAAATATGTGACTATGGGATTCTACACATTGCGGTGCTTTTTTTGTTTTTTTTTCAGTGAGTCAATTTAATCATGAAACCAAGGAAGTTTCCAGAGTTAAGCTCCCAACAATAAGGTAGAAAAACATAGCTAACATAAAGATTTTCCAAAATTAGAGGACGGAAACCCATATCATCCGCTGATAAGTAAAATCATCTTAAAGAGATCTGAGACACTATCGTTCCCTTAGGACAAAGATTTTCCAAGTAACTCTATACCATTAACATGGTGAATTATCTGGTATAAATTGATTTATCCATCCCCGTGACACTGGTGGCAGCTAGCAGACTGTCGCAGTAGTCATTTGTTTTCGTGGTGACAAGAATGGTCGCGCCTTCCTCCATGGCTGGGAGGGGGAAGAAATGGTCAGAATCGACCTTTGGTTTGCTCCTGACACAGTCTTCACACGAACATTCTTCTACTGTGTACCCCAGGCCTCTCAAAAGAAGAGGTTCAGCCACGATACTGCTGTTATTGCTAACATCCAGGTCTGCGTTAGCATTCTTCTGGAGAACCGCTCCTGATTGCACAAAAACAGAACCGTTATCCTAAACCTTTCAGGGTGCTCGGTTGTGCCACACTTAGCAGCATGCATCAGGGATCAAAGCAACAGGAGACAAAAGTCTTTCCCCACAAGAAGCTGGTCTTACACCCCAAGTCATGAGCTGAAAGACCATGGGCCATGTTGGGTTCAAAGACATGCTCACTTTAGGGCACACAGTATTTTTAAAGTGTTTGCTTATCGGTTTTATGTTGGCCCACATTTGAAAATCAAGAGATTGTACATACAGATCTAGACAACTGGTCTCTCTCTTTTTTGTGGCCACACCTCAAAAGGTGTTGGGTTAGGGTTAGGGTTAGGCTTGGGGGTGCTTCCCAGGTGATTTAGCGGTAAAGAATCCGCCTGCACTGCCGGAGACATGGAGATGCAGTTTCAACCCCTGGGTCAGGAAGATCCACTGGAGGAGGAAATGGCAATCCACTCCAGTATTCTTGCCTGGAGAATCCCACAGACAGAGGAGCTTGGTGGGCTACAGTCCATAGGGTCACAAAGTCCAAAGGGTCACAGAATTTCCCCCACCAGGGATCAAAGTCGTACCCCCTGCAGTGGAAGCACAGAGTCCTAACTAGCGGACCACCCTGAAAGTCCCTCTTTCACTTTATCATTTTTTTAAGACAAAATGTGGCCAGTGGGAACTGACATTCCCACAAGAAAACACTTGGGAGTCAATAGCCTTTGTCTCCTTCAAGTTGGGCACGCGCTCCCCTATCACCGAACCTCCAGTGACCCACTACATTCATTTCTGACCCACTTGGCCCTTGGATTAAGATACCAACCCTTTTTACAGTTGTGAAATGACAGATCAGCGTGTGTTAACAGCATACCAAAATGACTCTTGGGTGACACTTTACAATTCAAAGTAAAGATGTTTCTCTTACAGAGCATTGAGCAGATTACTTTTTTTTTTAATGAATCTTTCATGACCCCATAAGGAAGAAGTCTCTACTGTGTCCCCATTACACGCCTGTGTAGGCATGTTTTAAAATTTTCCCAGCGTTCCATGGTATACCTCCATTGTCCAGAATGTCACACTTAAAGTCACTCCCCACCTGTCTCTCAGGCCCCAGCCAGAAAAAGAGAAATGAGTAAATGATATGGAATAGCCTTCTTCCTCCCCTTTCTGCACTAGAAAGCAGACGAAATGTTGCCTTATAGATTCTGCATGGAAAATACACGCATAAAGAAATAGGGCAATGACTGCAAAGCAGTCTAGAAATTAGATCATGGGCAAAGGTGCTGAAATATTTTTCTCTTAAGAAACTCTTCAGCAGAATATTCACTTCTCTGGGACTAATTCTCTACTGCTTAAAAAAGATCTTTGAGATTGCTTAAATAATCCAGGAGCAATTGGTATTCATTTCTAGCTTTTTTTCAGCAGTAGACTGTTCATCTGAGCAAACAACACTTGTATTTGTATAAAAATACAGCCACCAGTCTTGTCAAATACATTTTTTTCAGATAGTACCAGACCCGGCTAGCTATTTCTGATAGTGTGATGTTTAATCAATGTGATGACTTTGGTCAAAGAGATGGATATTTCCCAAAGAGGCCTATAGTACTTCAAAAGAGTAAATACCAAAGGAAGAATGTTGAGGACGGCTGACATGGTACGATATCAACAAAGAAGGTGTAAACATCGGAAAGGAAGCTCCTTTCTCCCAAGTTCATTTAACCCAACTGTCATCTAACATACTCAAAAGGGCACTTACCAGATGAGATACACAACATGAAAGAAAAAAAAGGAATTGAAATTCACAATAGCCACCTCTTGGAAAGAGATTTCAAAGATCAACCATCAAACCAACCTGTGTTTTTAAGTTTGTCCTTTAATGGTTCGGAGCTCATCTTCCTTAGCAAGAACATCAGTACGAAAATTGTCAAGGAAACTATCAAGCTCAGGCCCAAACAGGTCCAGAGAAATGTATTTGTTCCTTTCACTGAATCAAAAGAACGTCAGAGAGAGAATGAACTTGATAACATAATATTCACATCAGGTAAAGATTATTTGCCATCCAGTTCCCCTAATTCCTCAGCTTTGACTTTTAAATTCTAAGTTAATACTTAATTAGGAGAGATGATAAAAATCTATGTTGCTAAGATTGCAGAATAAAATAGAGCTGAGTTCTGAAAAAGTATCCATTCCTGTTAGCATTTAAATGATTGCCTTATTTTTTCTCTTTTTGATTCAGCAAATCTCACCACCTTCCCCATAATGTTTCTTCTTTGAATAAACAGTCAATTCCAGTATTCTTGAGCTTCCCTCGTGGCTCAGACAATCAAGAATCCGCCTGCAATGTGGGAGACCTGGGTTGGGGAGATTCCCATGGAGGAAGGCATGGCAACCCACTCCAGTATTCTTGCCTGGAGAATCCCCATGGATAGAGGAGCCTGGTGGGTTACAGTCCATAGTGTCACAAAGGGTCGGACACAGCTGAGCAACTAAGTGCACACACACACACACACACACACACACACACACAGAGCAAATACTTCACACCAAAGAGTAATCATTCAAACAGGATTACTTACTTGTGTTACAATAATGCTGACATATTACAGGAGGGGTATTAGGGCATCGAAGTTGACATGATATGCAAGAATTCAGCAATCTGTCAAAATATTCATTTCGGGAGCACCGCTGAGCCATCTGGAACTGGATCACAAAAAGAAACAAGGAAACCACAAAACGAACGGCATAGAAGGACAAGTAAACTCTTGTTGAGAATTCCTCAGCAAATGTAGTAACGGCAGCTAGAACGTCAAAGAAAAAAACAGAACTTCACGTTGATGACTTGGTTCTTAAGGGGGCTGACTCTTTGTACTGTGGCTAAGGATTTGAATACCAACACTAATTCCAGTTTCTAACTTTGAGGCTTGAGTTGTGTAAGAGATGAGATATATGCAGCAAGAGTAAACCATACTTGAAACAGAAACTGCTTATTTATAGAGGAAATTTCTCAGGCAGGTGACAATTGTGGCATTGTCAACAAGCCTGAGGCATCAAGCAGAAGGTTCAGTAACCATTTCTGGAGCATCTGTTCTGTGAGCTGTGCTGTGTGATGGGCCCCAAGGAGAGGGATAAGACAAGGTCTGAGCCACTGAAGAACTTAAAACCTAACAGAGAAGACAGTGTGCAGGCCTGTTTAGTCATTCAGTCGAGTCAAACTCTTTGAGACCCTTTGGACTAGAGCCCACCAGGCTCCTCTGTCCATAGGATTTTTCAGGCAAGAATACTGGAGTGGGTTGCCATTTCTTAGAGGAGATAGAAATGCACTCAAATACCACAAAGTACAGTGGGAAGAGAGAATGTGAGAGGGGGAGACTTCCCTGGTAATCCAGTGACTAAGACTCCACGTGCCCAATGCAGGGGGCCCAGGTTTGATCTCTGGTCAGGGAACTAGATCCCACCTCCTGCAACTGAGCATTCACTTGCTGCAACTAAAGATTCTGCATGCCGAAACTAAGACTGTGAAGCCAAATGAACAATTTGGTGAAGCCAAATGAACAATTTTTTTAAGAAAGAAGAATGTGAGAAAAAAGGAATATGAAGCACAACTACCAAGTTTTAAACCTAGGAAGAATCCCAGAATTCTGACAAATAGAGACTTCTAGGGTAAAAGAGGCAAATTCTATTTTTACTTCTAGGGTAAAATAGGTTTTTTTTTTTTAAAAAAAAGAGGTAGGTAAAAGAGGGCTAGAGGAAGACATATTTGGGACAAAATAATATTATATGACTATTAATATAATACTTTTGAATTGTGGTGCTAGAGAAGACTCTCGAGAGTTCCTTGGACAGCATGGAAATCAAACCAGTCAATCCTGAAAGAAATCAACACTGAATATTCATTGGAAGGACTGATGCTGAAGCCAAAGCTCCAGTACTTTGGCCATCTGATGTGAAAAGCCAACTCTTGGAAAAGACCCTGATGCTGGGAAAGACTGAGGGCAGGAGAAGGGGGTAACAGAGGATGAGATGGTTGGATGGCATCACTGACTCAATGTATATGAGTTTGACCAAACTCTGGGAGATAGTGAAGGACAGGGAAACCTGGTGTGCTACAGTCCATGGGGTCAAAAAGAGTCGGACATGACTTAGCGACTGAACAACAACAATAAATTAACATAATATTATAACATATGTCTATGTTATGTCTATATTCCACTGTTGAACGTCTAGCCAATGTCTATTGAATGTTACAATGTCTATGTTCCACTGTTAAAAACTTTGAAAAAATGGTTGGGCATATAGCAAAATTATCCATAGTTGTAGCATACAGAAACAATCACCGTTAATATTGGGGTGTGTGAAACAGAATTTGCAGACAGGCCTACCAATGTGTTCTTTGTTTGTTTTCACTTTATATTGGAGTATAGTTGATTTATGATGTTGTATTACACAAAGTGATTCATTATACATATTCTCATATCTATTCTTTTTCATACTCTTTTCCCATATGGGTTATTACAGAGTGGAGTCCCCCATGCTATTGCCAATGTGTTCTATTTAGCCAATTCGTGATATAGATCTTTCTGGAAGGGTTTCTGTAGGTGGCCAGATTGATTGATTGATTGATTGACTCATGTAGCACATTCCTTTTACATAAATGGAATCACATGTGTTTGCATTTAACCATACTGAGAGATACCCGTATGGAAATGTCCAAAGAAGTCAATCAGAAATACAGGACTCAAGTAAACTGCAAGGAGAGGAAAAATCTCAGATTAAGGACAGTGCATATCTCTAGGGGGCAGAAAAGGGGCAAAAGAGGCTTCACCTATGTTGGTCACATTTTATTAAGCTGAATGGTAGACAAATTGACATTTTCTGTGTTATTCTTTTGTCTTGGTTATTCTTTACACTTTTTGATATGAAAACAATGATAATAAAATGCAAGAATTAAAAAGAGCACACCTTTTTTTTTTTTAATGAAGGGCTTGAACCTAGAGGAAAGTTTGAACTTAGATTGATCAAAATCTCACATTCCTCCAGAGGTGAGGTCAACGGGTGTGACAGCCTGGGTGGGACAACTAAAAGCTGAAAGGGCCGGCCCAGCAGGTCCCACGCCCTTAGGCTGCTGCCAAACGGTGACCCTGGGAGACAGGAAAGGACACAGGAAAAGCACGATTAGAGATAGGCCAGGACAAAGGTTATCTCTCCTATCAGCCAAGCAAGGAGAATTTCAGAGAAGGATAGGAAGTGGGATCAAATTCTGTGGAAAAGTCAGAGTTGATAGACTAGGGAAGGGGTCACTGGTGGCCTTTGAGTAGGTCAGTTGGTATATTGTGGGTACTTAAGGAGCAGAGAGAAAGAGGAAGTGGCCAAACTAGGCCATGCTGGGGAAGTCTGGTGGAAAGCACTGCTGTTTCTGACAGATGTACTGGCTCAGGTGCCTGAAGTACTATGTAGAAAGATGTTCACTGCAGCATCATTTGTGGTCACACGGGACTGCCAATCTTGGGGAACCTCACAGCAGAAGACTATGCAACCATGCAAAGAATGAAACCAATGCCCTCTGATGTGAACAGTACATCACTAAGTGGAAAGTGCAAAGTACTAAAGAGTGTGTTTTCAAATCTTCTTTGTTGTGTTTACAAATACAATATGTAATGTTTTTTAAATATTTTTAAAAGTAAAATTTAAAAAGACAAACAAAAAAAAATAAAATATGTAGGATCTGCTGCTGCTAAGTCGCTTCAGTCGTGTCCGACTCTGTGCAACCCCATAGACGGCAGCCCACCAGGCTCCCCTGTCCCTGGGATTCTCCAGGCAAGAACACTGGAGTGGGTTGCCATTTCCTTCTCCAACGCATGAAAGTGAAAAGTGAAAGTGAAGTCACTCAGTCGTGTTCGACTCCTAGCGACCCCATGGACTGCAGCCTACCAGGCTCCTCCGGCCATGGGATTTGCCAGGCAAGAGTACTGGAGTGGGGTGCCATTGCCTTCTCCAGGTACAGTCTATATAGAGATATAAACACACACTACATCCGAAAAGATAGATGCTCAGGAGACAGTGATCATTGCCTCTAGCAAGAGACAAAAAGTCCAGGGTGGAAAAACAAATTTACTTTTCATTGAAAAATTTTGGTACTGTGTGAATAATTATTTTTAATAGTAATGATTATTTTTTCAATAGAATCATTTGTTTTAAAGGGTGCTCTATTAGTCCATTCAGGCTACTATACAAAATACCATAGACTGGATGGCTTATGAACAGCAAAACTATATTTCTCCCAGCTCTGAAGGCTGGGCACTCTAAGATAAAGGTGTCAGCAGATTTGGTGTCTGGTGAGAGCCCACACACAGCGAGCTGTCTTCTCACTAATTCTGTCTATAGTAGCTGGGGAGCTCAGAGGAGGGAAAAGAGTAGAGTAAAAGGAAAGTTACCCAAAGATGAAGATCATAGTCTAAAGGGGAAAGAATAAAGATTAAAGATGTCAGACCAGGATGGGCAGAGTCTGAGACAATGTGAGGGCCAAACCACCGTCACTGGGACTTACAGGCAATGAAGGCCTCCGGGGGTTATTCTTTTTCTTTTCTTAAGTATTAATTTATCACTGACTCGATGGACATTAATTTGAGCAAACTCTGGGAGACAGTGAAGGACAGGGAAGGAAGCCTGGCGTGCTGCAGTCCATGGGCTCACCAAGAGTCTGGCACGGCTTGGCAATTGAAAAACAACAATAATTTATTTATTCAGCTGCACCAAGTCTTGGTTGCAGCCCACAGGATCTTTTTTAGTTGCACCACACACTCTTAGTTGCAGCATGTGGGATATAGTTCCCTGACCAGGGATTGAACCTATGTCCCCTGCATTGGGAACACAGAGTCTTTGCCCCTGGACTGCCAGAGAAGTCCCTGCTGAGGTTGTTCTTAATCCCTTGTAGGCCTCGAGTGTCCTGGAGAAGCCCAAGAATGGCTCCATCCTCAGAGAGGTCATGGCAATCACCTCCTGACCTGTTGCCAAGCATCTCAAATGTGCTGGGTGGACGCCTGGGAACCAGGCTGGGGATCTTCATCTTAGCTCACACTCTCCCCCGAAAAGCATCTTTCTCCAAGTCATTTCAAGCTTGAACCAGAGAGAGCAGAACTTGCAGCTGTATCCCATCAGTGGATGGGCAGCCCAGACAGGAGGGTAATGCCAGCCTGCTGAGGCTCCCCAGGGTGGCTCTGGTCCCTCCCATTCCCCAGGTTTGCTGTTCAGCTTGCTCTGACTTTGTGGGGGAAACCCGTGATCCTTCCAATAAAGCTCCTTTTTGGCTTATGTTAGCCAGGATCAGTTTGGGTTGATTGCTAATAATCCAAACATAAAATCCTTAACCATATTCACCCATTCTTAACTGATTCCTCCACTCTTGCTTGAAATGTCCAGAACAGACACTGACTGAGGTAAGCTGTACCTTCCCCTTTGCTCCTCAGGATAAGGGGGACTAGTATAACATCTCCCAATTGCAAAGAAAATTCCACCCAATTAAAAGATCCTTTTCCCAAATTACTAAACAACTAGCAAGTTTTCACAGCAGAACACGTGAATTCTGGCATCTTTGGGTGAGCTGATTCTCCTCCATGACAGCAAAGGCGATGGAGAAACATAGGAGCCAGAGATAAGGGATTGGGAGATGTTATGTTAGTCAGGACTCTTCCCATAGAAATGATATGCAAACTTAAGTTCAAAAAGAATTTACTAGTATTATAGCTGAAAAGTATAGTAGAATCAGCTATAGTAGCTGAAGTTTCTCTCTGTCAGTTGCCTCATCAATGACATCTTCTGAGTCTTGGCTCCATTCCTAGATCTTTCCCTCATGGTCACAAGGGAGCTGCACCACTTCCAGCCCTTACACACTCATGCCTTCTAAACCCTCCTTACTCGTCTCTTCTGTTCCCATGATATTAAATATTTTACCTTCCAAATCTGTATATTCAACTCCAACCCTGACCCTGAAATCCAGACCCGTCTACCAACTGCCTACTTGATATTTCCATTTCAAAGTTTAAGAAGTATCTCGAACTTTACTAAAGTGCATTTGGGTGGACTTCCAGTGGCTACGTCCAGTGGCTAAGACTCTGTGTTCCTAACCAGGTTTGATCCCTGGCTGGGGAACAAGATCCCACATGTTGCAACAACAACTAAAGACGCAGTGTGCTGCAACTAAGACCCGGCACAGCCAAACAAATAAATATTTTTTTAAAGAGGTATCTCAAACTTTATTAAAGTGCTGGATTCTTCAAAAGGGGGAGGGCGTGTATGCTGCCTTTTCAAACCTACGTGGTCACTGAATCCCTTTTTTGAAGGATCACCTATGAAAGTTTAGGAATAAATGTTTTGTGAACATGATTTGGGAAAAGTCAGACCCGATTATCTCTACAATTCTCTCTAGTCTGCAAAGACTGTGATTTGGGGGGTTAGCAAAATAATAAAACAGAAGTAAATAGCATGTTTTAACATGTTTCCTGAAAAATTTTGTAGATATAATAACATCACCAAAAGAGTGCTGGGTCTGACCTCACTTTACACAGAGAAAACAGGGAGGAAAACCAATTCCTGAGTCGGTATCAAGCTTCAGCAGTCACTCAACACTCTAAAGAAGCGAAAAGACGCTGCCTCAAACTCCAAAGCCATTAGCGTGTTATGTAAGTATAACTGACTAGTGTAACAGCTCCCAAATGCAAGGAAAATCCACTCAATTAAAAGATCATCTTCCCAAATTACTAAACGACTAGCAAGTTTTCACAGCAGAACACGCTGTCCTTTAGCTCTTAACTCCAAACCGACAGTACACAGTTTTTCCAAGGGTTTTAGTAGATTTCTCTAGACTTAGGTTTGTCAGAGTTCCCCAGAGAAACAGAACGAAAAGGATGTATATATATAGAGAAAGAGATTTACTATAAGAAATTGGTTCGCAAAAGGAGGCTGAAAAGTCCTAAGATGTGCAGTTGGCAAGCCGGGGACCCAGGAAAATCAACAGTGATGGTTGATTTCAGTCTGAGTTTAAAGTTCCAGCTCAAGAACCAGCAGGCTCCAGACCCAAAAAGAGCTGATATTTCAGCTTGAGTCCAAAGTCAGGAAAAGACTGGGGTCCCAGCTCAGCAGGCAGGCAGACCTTCAACTCTTTGGACGAGGGCAATCTGCTTTACTCAGTATACTCATTCAGATGCTGTGCCGTGCTAAGTTGCTTCAGTCATGTCCAACTCTTTGCAACCCCATGGACTGTAGCCTGCCAGTCTCCTCTGTCCATGGGGTTTCTCAGGCAAGAATACTGGAGTAGGTAGCCATTCCCTTCCTGATCTTCCTGATCCAGGGATCGAACCTGAGTCTCCCACATTACAAGCAGATTCTTTACTGTCTGAGCCACCAGGGAAGCCCCATTTGGATGTTAATAAGTCCAAAAACATCCACACAGACCCACCCAGAATAACATTTGACCAAGTATCTGGGCACCCCTTGGCCCATCAAACTGACACACAAAGTTCACCATTACAAGGCCCTGGACAAGGGACTTCCTTGGTGGTCCAGTGGCTAAGATTCCATGCACCAAATTCAGGGGGCCCAGGGTTCACCCCCTGGTTAGACAACTAGACCCCACATGCTGCAACTAAGACCTGGCACAGCCAAAATAAATAATAAATATTTTTAAAAACAAAAATCAAGGCCTTTCGTTAGGGGAAACACACTGACTGAAACTGCCCACTCTGACCAGGCACCATAGTATCCATTTCCGTGGGTTATTTTACGACAGGAGGTCCTGGTAAGGAACATGGAACTAATAAGCTACCACTAACTGGATGAGTTCGGGAAAGCACAAAAGGAGACACCATGTGTCTTACTCCCTCTCAGAATCCTTTTTGTTGGAACCCATCTTGGCTGAGCAAGGCATACACCACCAGGAAAGACCCTGAGTCAGAGTGATTGGCCAAAGACAACCCAGAAACTAATCCCATCACCATAAAACCCCAGACTGCAAGCCACATGGCCCAGGAGTTCTCCCGGGTTCCCTGACCCTCCTGCTCTCCACCCGGGGCACCCCTTCCCAATAAAGTCTCTTGCTTTTCCAGCACATGTGTCTCCTTGGCCAATTCATTTCCAAGTGTTAGACAAGAGCCCTCTCTCGAGCCCTGGAAGGGGTGCCCCTTCCAGCAACACCTTAACTGCATCCCCAGGCCTTGCCTTCTGTTGACCACCTTGAGTGAGCTCTGTGCTCTGTGGTCCTACATCCCCTAGGTTTCTCTGGGAGCTGTGTCTCCCAGCATCCCCGCACGGTTCCAGGGCAGAGCTGACCCACAGAGGAACATGCGTGAGACTGGGAAAGAGCATAGGAAGTGGCAGCTTCCTGTTCTCTGAAGGACATCATTGTCACGTGCAGTGACGGATGGTAACAAAGACACCTCATGGGCTCAGGCACATCCTCATTCTCCTTTGCTCTGCATTTAGCTCTTCTTCCCACCTGACGCCCCACTGACCATCAGTGGCCCCAGCCCCACCATTTTGGCATCAGCTTACCTGCTGATTCACAGAGGCGGGGGCTGCATAGAGGTAACCTAGACAAATCTCACAAGCTCCCTCTCACAGCGCCATGTTAGCAGCTGGGCGTTCCTGACTCCTCAGGTCAGTGATTCCTCTGGTCTTCAGCTCCCCAGCTCCCTCCACAACTATGGAAGGTCTGATTTCCGTAATATGTCCCAGACGCTCTGCTACCCACGGCGGCTCAGCTCCCATGACCGCCCCCAACTGATATACCTCTTTATTCTTGCTGTTGAAATATCCATCCAGGGACTTCCCTGGTAGTCCAGTGGTTCAAATCCACCTTCCAGTGTGGAAGCTGAGGGTTGGATCCTTGGTGAGGGAATTCAGATTCCACGTGCTGCAGGGTCAACAAAGCCTCACCCCGCAGCTACTCAGTCTGAGTGTTCTGGAGCTCACACGCTGCAGTGAAAGACTATGCCGCAACTACGAGCTGACACAGCCAAATAAATACATACATTTAAAAAGAGAGATTCTCTCAGAACAGCCCAGAATCCTGCCTGGATAGTGGCACATTATGATTAAGGCACAAGCTTTGGAGCCAGAAAAATCTGAAGCCCAACCCCACCACAATGTGTGACCTTGGGCAAGTAGCTTAACCTCTCTGAGCCTCAAATTCCTTATCTATAGAAATGTCCTTGATAATATGTCAACTTTGTGGAACTGTTGCAAGGATTAAGTAAGATGATTTCTAGAACACTTAAGTTTATGTGCAAATAATTTATGAGCACAGTTTCAAGCCCAGAATACGTGCTTAGCAAATTTTAGTGATTTTGTTATTATTAAAAAGAAGCCCAGAGCTAATAAACTTCTGGGAAGGTTGTTTGCCCAAGGCTGGCTAGAGCAGTATAACCAGGAGGAGATCCCATATAAATGTTGCTGTTGTTCCATCACTAAGTCGTGTCCAACTCTTTGAGACCCCATGGACTGCAGCACACCAGGCTTCCCTGTCCATCACCAACTCCCAGAGTTTGCTCAAACTCATGTCCATTGAGTCAGGGATGCCATCCAACCATCTTATCCTCAGTTGCCCCCTTCTCCTCTTGCCCTCAGTCTTTCCCAGCATCAGGGTCTTTTCCAGTGAGTCGGCTCTTCGCATCAGGTAGTCAAAGTGTTTCAGCTTCATCAGTCCTTCCAATGAATATTCAGGGTTGATTTCTTTTAGGATCGACTGGTTTGATCTCCTTGGTATCCAATGGGATTCCCCAAAACTAAAGCCAGAAAAACAATATCATTCATGAATTGCTGAAATTTCAAATAAATCAATTAATTTATTTAAAAATATAAATGCTAGAATTTCAAAGGCTGATGAAGCAAAGAGGCACTGCAAGGGTGGAGGACAGAATGTACTTGAGTTTGAGAGATAGGTTAAGGCAAGGGGTTAGTACTAAAGTAATGAGTAGTAAGCAAAAGCAAGAGTTCTTTCTTTCTTTTTTAATATTTATTTATTTAGTTCCAGGTCTTAGCTACAGCACATGGGATCTTCAATTTTCCTTACAGCATGTGGGATTTTTAGTTGCAGCATGTGGAAGCTAATTCCCTGACCAGGGATCAAACCCAGGCTTGTTGCATTGGGAGCACAGAGTCCTACCTATGGGACCACAAGGGAAGTCCCAAGAATTCTCTTTTTATAGGATGACTGATGACCCTGCTAGCACAGAGTTAGCATAATAGCCCACAGGAAATCCACAAGTTCAGTCCAAAACCCTTACTTTTTCTCAAAGTAGAAAACAGCTTCTAGAAATTCAAATATTGTTGCGATACTGTCAAAAGCTAGATACTTTTAATGTCATTTACTTTAGTAGATGTACATGGTATTTATTATGACACATTATTTGATAATTATTATTTAGTGCATCCTTTTTATTAGAGAAGGTTAGACAGTTCTCATTACAGGATTTGCATTTGTATTAGGTGATCTGGAAGCAGGTTCAAGAAAACAAGGCTTAGCTCTGGACTGGATGTTGACAGGTTGAGGGGTTAATTGTATTATTGGGGTATAACTATGTATTAGTCAAGTTATTGCAGAAAGACAGAACCGAAAGGAGATAGATAGGGCTTCCCTTGTGGTCCAGTGGGTAAGAATCTGTCTGCCAATGCAGGGGACATGAGTTCAATCCCTGGATCAGGAAGATGCTTTGAGGCAGCTACATCCTCAAAGTTGTGCACTACAACTACTGAGCCTGTGTTCTAATGCCTGAGAGCTGCAACTATTGAGTCCATGAGCCGCAGCTAGGGAAGCTCGAATGCCCTAGAGTCTGTGCTCTGCATTGAGAGAAGCCCACGCATCACAATTAGAGAGTGGCCCCCACTCTCCTCAACTAGAGAAAACCCTCTTGAAGCAACGAAGACCCAGCATAGCCAATAAATACATAAATTTCAAACAGAGATAGATAGATAGACAGGTATAAGGAATTGTCTCATGCAGTTGTGGGGGCTGCAAGTCCAAAATCATTGGGCAGCCTAACAGGCTAAAAATACAGGGAAGAGTTGATGTTACAGTATTGAGTCCAAAATCCAGAAAGCAAACCAGGCAGTCTGGAAATTCTAGGGTTTAAAAGTTGTAGGCTTGAGGCCAAATTTTTTGGGGGAAAAGCAAACTTCAGTCTTTGCTCTTGAGGGTAATCTGCTTTATTGAAAGTCCACTGATTTGAATGTTAGTCACACCTAGAAAATATCTTCATGGCAATGTCTAGACTGTGTGACTCTGGCGATCACTGGAGCTGTGCCCAGTAATACAGTTCTTGCCTAAGCATAAGCCAGGATTGTACTTTCTATGCCCCTCTTTGAAGTCACACATAGATGAATAACTTGTTTTGTTTTGTTTTGTTTTTTTACACCAATCACTTATATTTATTTCAGGACATAATATACTATTTAGACCCAAGGACAGTACCAAATCATAACCCTGTTAAATATCTACAGGATATTTTATTTTTGCGAAGATAGGTCCTTAAAAATTGGACAGATTAATAATACAACAAATATCAAAATCAGATGAAAAATACGTTATTGCTCTCATTTACTCTGTCCTAATGTTAAAGATGTTACAAGATACACAGATTATCATCATGCTGTTCTTTTGGGAGGCTATATAATAAGGTGTCGTCAAAGGGATCTTTCTCTGATTTTTGCAAAGAAAAACAGCCCAAATTGTATTCTTAATGCTACGTGATTTAACTGTATCATCACATGGTATTATTATTTCTCCTACTGGAGCAAGTTCTCATTTTCTCAAAACCTTCCCCCCAGCTTTTCTAGAAATAAAGCTTAAATGTCATTTATTTCAAGTTTTCAGAATAAAGTTAACCTCATTTATACAGGTACCAGGTTGGTATACTCATGTATATCTTTTTCCAATTGCAGGCTAAGCCAAGGCATGCATTTAGAACTGTAGTAATACATTAAAGCAAAAGACAACCTGACTTAATATCAAGAGAAATTGTGACCTTCCATGTAGTGTTTGATAGAGAAAACACTGATTCTGACACACTGTCTTATTTTATTCAAATAGCAGTCTGTTCACACATGGTCCAAGAATACTTGAATAATAAAGTAAATATAATCACATGTTAAAAATTGGTCTTCAAATATCATAGCCAATGATGCCACGCTTGCCTATGATCTCGCCAACATAAAACCACATCCACACCTCAGTGGCCACCAAACCATTCAGTAGCGCTTCCTTAACAGTGAGCTGTTTGAAGCTACCAGTTTTAGCACTGTTGATAATTTTTTTCAAGCTCTGAATTGCTGTAGGGATCTCAGCAGGGGTTGGAGGAACCAGCTCAACCTTGGCATAGTACCAAAACGTGGCCAATTGAGGCTTCGAGTAAGTCACAGCAGCGTTGACCAGCGCCGGGGCCTTCTCCGCGAGGTTACGGACAAACTGGGCCATGGTCCTAGGACGGAGAGCCCGTCAGCCCGACTCAATAACTTGTTTTTGAATGTGGGCAGAAGAGACACATGTCACTTGAAGACAGGGGACAGGGCTTAATTCAACGATGTTCTTTTCCTCTGCCACATTGAATAGCAATGCCCCAGACGTTGACAGCTTCATGAGCCTGGGTTCCAGTGGGAGGATGACAGAAGCACAGCCCCAGATGACCCAGGAAGGAAACTGTGATGGGCTGAATGTTTGTACCCCAGATTCATTGAAGCCCTAATTCCCAATGTGATGGTATCTGGAGGTGAGGCCTTTGGGAGGTGATGAAGTTTAGATGACGTCATTAGGGGGTGGCCATTATGATGAGATTAGTGCCCTTACAAGAAGAGACACCAGGAAACTTTCTTCTTTAAAAAAAAAAGTTTTAAACTTTTTATTTTATATTGGAACATAGCAATGAACAATATTGTGATAGCACTTCCCTGGTGGTCCAGTGGTTAAAAATCTGCCTGCCAGTGCAGGGTTCACAGGTTCAATCCCTGGTCCAGGAAGACTCCACATACCATGGGACAATTAAGCCCACGGAAGCCACAGCTACTGAAGTCCGCATCCCTAGAGCCTGTGCTCTACAACAAGAGAAGCCACCAAGAGAAGCCCGCACACACAGCTGGAGAGTAGCCTCTGCTGGCCACAACTAGACAGAAGCCCGCATGCAGCAGCAAGACTCAGGGCAGCCAAAAATAAATTTAAAGAGAAAAATGTTGTGATAGGTTCAGGTGCACAGCAGAGCCACCCAGCCAAACGTATACATGTATCCATTCTCCCCGAAACTCCCCTCCCATCCAGACTGCCACATGACGTTGAGCAGAGTTCCCACCAGAGAAATGGAGCGCTCAAGTGCCATGGGAGACCACAGGGAGAAGGCAGCCGGCTGTGAGCCGGGAAGGGAGCTCTCAGACACCACACCTGCTGGCACATTGATCTTGGACTGCCTAGACTTAGAATTTATTTCTAAACAATAGAAATAAATGTCTGTTGTTTAATCCACCCAGCCTATGATATCTTGTGACAGCAATGCATGCATCCTGAGACATGTGGTGTGAATGAGACCTGGGTAATGTTTGTTACCGCAACATAGCCTCGTCTTGACACCCTGACTGATACAGCATCCAAAGCCATGGTATTAACCCTTGGGCTGCACTGCCTCTTCACTACCACTGAAAACTTCTTTATGAGCACTAAATATCTCCAAACAAGATTTTGCTAGTGTTGTGGTGGTGGTGTCGCTAAGTCGTGTCCAATCTTTTGCCCCATGCACTATATAGCCCACCAGGCTCCTCTGTCCAAGGGATTTCCCAAGCAAGAATACTGGAATGGGTTGCTGTTTCTAACACCACATCTCCCGTGTCTCCTACACTGGCAGGTGGATTCTTTACCACTGAGCCACCCAGGAAGCCCTTTGCTAGTGTACTGCAGTTCAAAATGAAAGAAACTTCGAAAGAACACAAAACTAACAGGAACAGAAAAGAACAGCAAACGTTAAGCCAGAAACACTGGCCCTCTGGCATATATCCATAAATTGCAGATGATCTGGTTTCTTCTTAAACCTGAAACAGAACCTGGGGGAGGTTGGGCTTGTGCTAAGGAGAGCTGGAGGAGATGGAACAGCTCAGAGCCAGGATCTAATGAAGCATCAGCATCTCTGCTGGGTAAATCCTGCGATGGCAGAGTCCCATTCAAAGGCCTTCTTCCTCCCTCTCTCCCTCGTACTCAGATCTCTGCATCCCTCCGACACCTGTTTGCTTGTGAACATGAAAAGGCTAATTTGATTTGGGGCCAAGTCTCAAGGTCGTCTGCTAGTTTTCCAGGAAGATTGCCTTTGAAGACCAGCCTCTCTGAACTCCTGCCTTCTCTAACTTCTTCGGAAATGCCACCTTCTATTAGCTCTTTATAATTTCTCAAAGTGGCTTCACTCTGATTTCCAGGGGGTCCTGACTGTTTCTAAGACTCATCATGGCAGGGAAATCTGAATTCTTGTTTTTCAAACCAATGACTTCTCCCCATGACACTTTTTGTAAATACCAACACCCTCAACATACAGAGCATGCTGACCCAGTGGGGCCTGGGTCATTAGATGACTTGAGAAGCAGAGAAAATTCCTCCCACTCTATAAATACTGACTAAGTGCCCACTTCGTCCTAGGCACTATGTCAGGCACCAGGATACAACGGTGAGTTCATTTTAGATGTGGTTCCTGCCCTAACAGAGTTTACAGTCTAGTGGAGGACACAGAAAAAAAAAATTTTTTTTTAACTACCTAAAATTGTGAAAGTGATATTAAGGGAAAAGCATGATGCTAAGAGAAAGCCTGAAAAGAGGTGAGTGAGGGCCGAGGGTACAGTGGAAAGAAACTCAACTGTGAGTTGGAGGCCCTCTGAGAAGCCGTCATCAAAGTGGAATTAGATTGCGACAGGTTTTGAAGAAAAGCACTTGTAAAGAATAGGGCTTCCCAGGTGGTGCTGGTAGCAAAGAATGCCAATGCAGGAGACATAAAAGATGCAAGTTTGATCCCTGAGTCAGGAAGATCCCCTGGAGGAGGGCATGGCAACCTACTCCAGTATTCTTGCCTGGAGAATCCTGTGGACAGAGGAGCCTGGGGGGCTACAGTCCACAGGGTCTCAAGGAGTCAGACACGACTGAAGGGACTTAGCGTGCACGCACTTGTGAAGAATACAAGAAAGGAGCTAGAGAAGGGGGAAGAAACTTCAGGCCATAATGCAGATCTGAGGCCACTGAAGAAGGCAAGGAAGACAATGGGTAGCAAGTGTCTTGGGCTGCAGCCAAGGCCAGGCTGATTGGGATGGGGGCAGTGCAGCAGTTCTTGAGCCCAGGCTTCCTATCGAGGAGTCCTGGGTCTCACAGGAATGGGCTCAATGCACTAGTCCCGTGACTGTGCTTGGGCCTGACTGGGAGTCTCAGCGGGGAAGCAGTGGTGAGCGGTGGCACCTGGGATGGTCAGGAAGGCAGGAACCCGGTGACACACCCCCAAGGGTCACTGTCATGACTGCCAGTCTCCAGGTGTGTTTGGGAAGCAGCCCTCTATGATTTCCATGGGCCTTTCTTTTATTTTTTTATTATTTAATTGGAGTAGAGCCGCTTTACAATGTTGTGTTAGCCTCTGCTGTACCGCAAAGTGAGCCAGCCACGCGTACACATGTATCCCCTCTTCCTTGGATTTCCTTCCCAGTTAGGTCACCACAGAGCCTTGAGGAGAGTTCCCTGTGCTGTGCAGTAGGTCCTCATCAGTTACCTGTTTCATACACGCACGTGTGTCTGTTCCATCGCTCAGTCGTGTCTGACTCTTTGCAACCCCATGGACTGTAGCCTGCCAGGCTCCTCTGTCCATGGGATTTTTCAGGTAAGAACACTGCAGTAGATAGCCATTCCCTTCTCCACTGAGCCATCTACCTCAGAGGGCTGTTGTAAGGATACTGCAAAACAATCTATATAATATAATTATTACAGGGCCTAGAACATAGGAACCAGTCTCCAAGTGGGCTTATGATACATGTTGTTTGATAAATATTTTTAAAGTTTGAGTAGTTCCATAATATACAACTTCCATATCACTTAGGTGAATATCACGAACACTGTTATGTGATTTTTTCCATGTCACCAATTAATGTTAATCTACAAATATTTAATAATATTTCATGGAGTCTAATAATCTGGACATATTGTATCTCAAAAAGATTATCAGTTAACATGCCAAGAATATTATTTATAAATACCCTGCTGCTTAAAATACCTTATGACTTCCCTGGTGGCTCAGATGGTAAAGCATCTGCCTACAGTGTGGGAGACATGGGTTCAATCCCTGGGTCAGGAAGATCCTCTAGAGAAGGAAATGGCAGCCCACTCCAGTACTCTTGCCTGGAAAATCCATGGACAGAGGAGCCTGGTAGGCCACAGTCCATGGGGTTGCAAAGAGTCGGACACGACTGAGTGCCTAAAAACTTATGGCTTAAAAGGGAATGCATTTGAATCAGTTCTAATGAGGTGGATGAACCTAAAGCCTATTATACAGAGTGAAGTCAGAAAGAAAAAGATAAATATTGTATACTAATGCATATAAATGGAATCTACAAAGATGGTACTAATGAATTTGTTTGCAAGGCAGCAGTGTATAAACAGACATAGAGAACAGACCTATGGACATGGGGAGAAGGGAGATGAGGGTAAGATGTATGGAGAAAATAATATGGACACTTATATCACCATATGTAAAATAGACAGCCAATGGGAATTTACTGTATGTCTCAGGGAACTCAGATGGGGGCTCTGTATCAACTTAGAGGGGTGGGATGGGGAGAGAGCTAGGAGGGAGGTTCCAGAGGGAGGACATATGTAGACCTATGGCTGATTCATGTTGATGTTTAACAGAAAACAACAAAATTCTGTAAAGCAATTATCCTTCAATTAAAAAATAAATAACTTTAAAAAATACTCTATGGCTTAGCAAAAGAGATGGCATAATTATTTAACAGTTGTCTCTCCCATTAGGATGTCAAGTTCAACAAAAAATGATCCACCAATCCCCCTCCTGGGAATATATCAGACAAAACTATAATTCAAAAAGACACATGTTCATAGCAGCATTACTCACAATAGCCAAGACATGGAAACAACCTAAACGTCTATGGACAGATAAATGCATAAAGGTGTGGTGTGCTCAGTCACTCAACCATTCCGACTCTTTGTGACCTCATGAACTGTAGCCCCCCAGTTTCCTCTGTCCGTGGAATTCTCCAGGCAAGGATACTGGAGTTGGTAGCCGTTTCCTACTCCCAGGGATATTCCTGACCCAGAGATCAAACCCATGTCTCCTACATCTCCAACACTGGCAGGGGGATTCTTTACCACTGGGCCACCTGGGAAGACAAAGGTGTGATACGTATATACAATGGAATACTACTCAGCCATAAAAAAGAATGAAATGTGCCACAATCTGAGTGGACCTAGAGATGATCATACTGAGTGCAGTAAGTCAGAAAGAGAAAGACAAACACCATATGATATCACTTATATGTGGAATCCAAAATATGACACAAATGAACCAGAAACAGGACCATGGACACAGAGAACTGACAGGTGGCTGCCAGAGAAGGGATCGGAGGAGGGATGGAATGAGAAGCTGGAGTTAGCAGATGCAAGCTTTTATACAGAAGGTAAGCTTTTACATAGGATGGGTGAATAGCGAGGTTCTATCGTATAGCACAGAGGTCAGTGTTTCCCAAACATATCCGACCCTGGACCCTTTTTCACAGAACATCTAATAACAGAAATAATGTCCTAGGGAACCCATTTCAGGAAACGCTGTTACAGATACATACATCATAGACCAAAATGTACAGGCATGTGTGACTAATCGATACACTTCTCCGGCCAATAAATGATTCACTCCCTTTAATGAATCTCAATATTTGGGAGGAAGAGATAAATTTAATGGAAATGTTTACCTCTTTGAACTTATGAAGGCGGCAGTGCCAAACGTTAGGGATTTTTCAGATATGCCAATAAAATCCTTTCCTTTGAACACACATGAGTTTCTTTTCTGTCTCTTACATTTTTAAAATGTATTTTTCACTTATTTTTTCGGCCACATGGAATGTGGGATATTATCTCCCTGACTGGGGATCAAATCTGAGCCCCCTTCATTGTACGCACAGAGTCTTAAGCACTGGAACACCAACTCACTCCCTGTCTTGCATTTTAAAGAGTCCTGATCAATACAATGAGCTATTTATGGCGTTCTCTAATAGACACTCAATCCCATCAACGTGAAAATGCTAGCAACAAGGCTCTTTTTCATGTTATTTTATTTTAGACTGCCCGGAGTCTTCGTTGCAGCGTCTGAGCTCTTTGTTTCAGTATGCAAGCTTTCTCTGGTTGCCCTGAGGCATGTGGGATCTTAGTTTCCCTGACCAGGGATCAAACCAACGTCCCCTACATTGGAGGGAGGATTCTTTACAGCTGGACCATCAGGAAAGACCCTCATCAGGCTCTTTAAAACACCATGCTGAATTTAGGAGTGGCGTTGCCAACTGTCAGTTCAGTTCAGTTGCTCAGTCGTGTCCGATTCTTGCCAACTGTGAAACATTGAAAACCCCTAAACAAGACAGTATCAGGGATGGCTTCCCTTTCCTGTTATCTGTTTTTCCATAGAGATGTGTCATAACTAGAACACACTGTATTATCAGGGCTTAGAATATCTTCTTGAAATGTCCATCACTCAGTTCAGTTCAGTCGCTCACTAGGGGAATGATTAAGCCAAATAAGATCTCCAGCAGATCTTCCTAACCCAAGGACCAAACCCGCATCTCCTGCATCAGCAGGCAATTCTTTACCACTGAGTCACCAGGGAAGCCAAATACAGTAAATACATACTAGTTAATAAAATGTGAATTTCCTTTGGCAGTGGTGGTGGTGGTGGTGTTTAGTCTCTAAGTCGTGCCCAACTCTGAGACTCCATGGACTGTAGCCCGCCAGGCTCCTCTGTCCATGGGATTTCCCAGGCAAGAATACTGGAGTGCGTTGCCATTTCCTTCTCCCGGGGATCTTCCTAGCCCAAGGATTGAACCTGCATCTCCAGCATCAGCAGATAGATTCTTTACCACTGAGCCACCAGGGAAGACCGAATTTCCTTTAATGATCTCCAATTACCCAACCAGCTGGACTAATCAATACTCGCCAGTCTGTAAGATCAACCATATGAGGCCCACAGCAAGAGTGGGAGGAGACACTGAACTAACCACACAGAAGTGAGCGTTTGTTCCCATTTGTTGAACTGCATGTTTATTCCAAAAGTCAATTGTCTGGGTTTCCAGACCCATTTACATTTATACTCGTTCTTATCATTGTTTGTGTAAATATCACATAAACCAGTAAAAATGTGAAAAATAAAGAGTTAGTGTGTATTTGAAAACTAATTTGAACACTTTGGAAAGACTTGATAATAGTACATCAAATTTTTTTTTAATAAGCATGATATTTTGTTTGCTTGTTTTCAACCGCACCAGGTCTTTGTTGCAGCATGAGGGATCTCGCTCCCTGACCAGGGATTGAACTCGGGCCCTCTGCATTGGAAACACAGAGTCTTAACCACTGGATCACCAAGGAAGTCCAAAAGCACATCAATTTTCACTTGGGTAAATATTGTCTCTTGGTAGAAATACATTCTTGAGTTTTTCTATTTTTATACATTTTTTATTTCTGTCAATATTGTGGGATATTTTGTAAGCCCCATGAACTCAAACCTCTCAGCCTGAGTAGAAATAAGTATACCATCCAAACTATCCACAAAAATGCCTAAAAGCATTAGACGTTTTTAAAAAGCAACTTGCTATATATTTTCTTTGACACATTTAACATCACATTAATTAAACATTAAACACATTTAATGTTTAATTAATGGATCCCTTCATAGAATAAAGAAAATTACAATGATAATTGTCACTATGTAACAAAAACTACATCCTACCTGAAAATTACTTTTCAGAAAATTCACTGTGGTGAAATCAACATTGAGATTTATGATGGCATAAGTTTCCCTATTATGCCGATTTGTTTTTAACTTTTTAATTTTCATTTTGTTTTTATTTATTTATTTATTTATTTTTGGTTTTGGTTACACTGTGCAGCTTGCAGGATCTTAGTTCCCTAACCAGAGATTGAACCCAGGTCCTTGGCAATGAAAGAGCTAAATCCTAGCTACTGGACCACCAGGAAATTCCCTGAACTTTGTTTTGACAAATTTCATACTTACAGAAATGCTGACATTTTGCACTTGCTCTGTAATTCTACCTCTCTCTAAAGCATGCTCTCTCTGTTGTCGTTGTTCAGTCACTAAGTCGTGTCCAACTCTTTGAGACCCCATGGACTGCAGGACACCAGGCTTTCCTGTCCATCACTATCTCCAGGAGTTTGCTCAAGTTCATGTCCAATGAGTCAGTGATGCTATCTAACCATCTCCTCTGTCGCCCTCTTCTCCTTTTGCCTTCAGTCTTTCCCAGCATCAGGGTCTCTCTTTATATATACATAATTTTTTCATGTTTATGAATGATTTAGGAATCAACTTACAGACATTATATTTCTTCACCCTTAAATATGTTCCCTAAAAACAAGGACATTCTATCACACAGGTACAGTATGATTGTTAAAATCAGGAAATTAATATTGATGATAATGAACATGGATACTATCATCTAAGACCTTATTCAGATTTCACCAATTTCCCATGAATAGCAAAAGAAAACAGCTTTTTTTCCTGGTCTAGAATCCAATTCAGGAACAAAGCAATTCTCCTTGACTCTGGAACTCTTCCTCTGTCTTTGCCTTTCACTGTCTGGGCATTTCTCAAAGAGCACAGGCCCTTAGGACACCCCTGGTGGTCCAGTGGTTAAGACACCACACTTCCACTGCAGGGGACCCGGGTTCAATCCATGGTCAGGGAACTAATATCCCATATGCAGGGCGATGTGCACAAAAAATAGAGAAAACTAATAAAAATAAATTTTAAAAGTTTATTCTTGGGAACTCCTTGGTTAGGATTCCTTCCTCTTACTGCTAAGTGTTAGTCACTCAGTCATGTCCGACTCCTTGCAGCCTCATGGACTGCAACCTGCCAGGCTCCTCTGTCCATGGAATTCTCCAGGCAAGAATACTGGAGTGGGTAGCCATTCCCTTCTCCAGGGAATCTTCCTGACCCAGGGATCGAACTCAGGTCTCCTGCATTGCAGGCTGATTCTTTACCATTTGAGCCACCAGGGAAGCCACTCACTGCTGAGGGCCTGGGTTCAATCCTTGGTTGGGGAACTAAGATCCCACACGCTGCATGGCCAAAAGATAAATGAAAAGAACAAAAAGTGCACAGGTCCAGGGGTTTCCTGGTGGCTCAGTGGTAAAGAATTCACTTGCCAGTGCAAGAGATATGAGTTTGATCCCTGGGTCGGGAAGATCCCACATGCCTGGGAGCAACTAAGTCCATGCTCCACAACTACCGAGGCTGTGCTCTGCAACAAGAGAAGCCACTGGAATGAGAAGCCCAGGCACTACCACTAGAGAGCGGCCCCTGCTTACCACAGACAGAGAAGAGGCCAACCAGCAAAGAAGACCCCAGCCATAAGTAAACAGACAAACAATTTTTAAAAGAGCACAGGCCTATTCTTTTTTTAGAATGTCGCTTGATTGGAGTTCAGTGCATCTCCCCCCACCCCTACCCCGATGCACACATGGTCAGAACACCACAGATGTGATATTGGTCCCTCTCAGTGCTTTGTGTCAAAGGCACAGGATGTATATTTGACACGCTGCTGGTGACGTCCGTTTGGATTACTGGTCAAGATGGTCTTAGCCAGGTTTCTGCATTCTAAATTATTACTTTTTAACCTTCCTGATTTATAAATATCGTACTCGGATTTATTTTGAAACTATGCAAATATCCAGTTTCTCGTCAATCTTTCATCTACTAATTTTAGCATCCATTGAAGATTTTTGCCCGAAACACTCCTCACTGCGGTGGCTGCCAGATGGTGACTTTCTAATTCCATCGTTCCTTGTACATGTGCGAGTTGGCATTGTTCTGTAAGGAAGGGCTTTTCCTTCTTTCCTGGTTATTCATTCATTCGTTAATATCATTATGGACAGATGGTGAACCAGGGGTCCAGGCACCTTCCCTCTGACTCCATCACCTCCAATATGTGGCCTCCAAAAGCACCACAGAAAAGAAAGACTATATAGAGGAATCCACCAGGGGCATTAGGGCGAGGTCTGCAAGTGACCTATCACATTGCGATGATACGTCATATGTGTCAACTTGACTGGGCCACAGGGTGCACAGATATTGGTCAAATATTATTCTGCCTCTGTCTAAAAGATGTTTCTGAATGAGGTGAGCATCTGAGTTGGTAGACTAGGGAAAGCAGATGGCCTTCGCCAGTGTGGGTGGGCCTCATCTAATTCATTGAAGACCTGAATAGAACAAAAAGGCTCAAAAATCCACCCTCTGTGCCCAACTGTCTTGGAGCTGGGATATCAGCCTTCAGACTTGGACTAGAACCAAACCAGTGGCTTTCTGGGTGTCCAGCTAGCTGACTACAAATCTTGGGACTTCTCAGCCTCTGTGCTCAATTCCTTATAATAAATCTCTCTATATATACCCTATTGGTTCTGTCCCTCTGGAGAACCCTAATACATACATTTACATATTTCACTTATCTTTGGTCAATCCTTGGTACATGGCCCCCACCCTAACTGTAGGGGAGTCTTCTTGGGAGGAAAAGAATAGAATAGAATTGGTGAGCTTTGAGCCACTCTTTGCCAGTGTATGTATTTCTTATGGTTCTGATTTTTAATGAAATATCGTGCATGCTCAGTTGTGTCCAACTCTTTGCAGCCCCATAGACTTTAACCTGCCAGGATCCTCTGTCTGTGGAATTTCCCACTCGGGTTTCGAACTGGAGTCTCCTGTGTTGGCAGGTGGATTCTTTACCATTAGCGCGACATGGGAAGCCAAGTATCCAACAGAGAATGCCGATTGTTTCAGTTAAGAGGGTTTCTATGATCTACTCAACCATTAAAATAAGAGGGAGATTATTCACACCAATGGGGAGATATTGTCAAAACACAAGGCTAAGTGGGAAAAAGGAATAATATAGAACAACAGTCTAATAAGATCTCTCTTACAGAAAATCTACACATAATACCCATGTATCTTTCCTCAGAAATCTACTGGAGGGGGTAATAAATAAACACACCAAAAAAAGAGGAAGATACCCAAGCAAGAGGAAATCCAGCTCAAGAGAAAGGAGAAGCAACCCCAGGGTGATGGAAAGAAAGTTCCCAGGGTAACATCTGTACATGGAGCTTAGAGAGAAGATAGTCCCAAATGGACCATGTCAAAAGGCTCCTGGAGAGTCACTCCAGGATAAGGCTGATGGAAAACCTAATGCATATAGCAGTGGGGACAATCTGGAAAGAGAGCTTACAGCTTAATTAGTGGTGAGAACATAGAACGTGACACACGTGGGGAAACCTAACCATTACTAATGTCAAGAAAGCAAATAAAAAACAGACCTCTGAACTCCATGGTATTCAACATGGCTCAGCTGTGAAAGGCACATCCATGTTTATAACAATGCAAATATTGATCTAACCAAGATTTTGGTACCACGATGAGAGGAGCACAGAAGGGGGTTGAGCGATTGCTGGCAATAGCCTAAAACTGAAGTCTAAAGCCTCTTCCACCCTGGGAAGTCAAAAAACAATGCCTGAAGCTGAAAACATCTGAAGTAGACATCTAAGCACATTACTGAGAGTTAGAGAGGGATCAGGAACAAGTTGAAAGTGTTCACTTTAGGGCACTGTGAACAGGGAGCTAGAAACAGGGCCAGCCGGGCCTGCTGTTCCTCCTGCAGAACTTGCTTAATGATTGGAGCCTTCAACTAGGAGCATGTATAGCTTAGAATTTTTTAAAATGTTAATTAGAAACCATGTACAAACTGGTTTCTCCATGCATACGTGTTTAAAATGCACAGAAAATATCTGGAAGGAGATGCATGGAAACGGTAACGACAATGGCTGTTGAACTTGGGAGGAGGAACCAGGGTCCCAAGTGGAGGGGAGAGGGGAGAGTAAAAGGGTCAAGCAACACGATCATTTCATCCATACTATTTTCTTTCCTTCCTTTTTTATTTGGCTACTCTGGGTCTTGCTTACCGCACGTGTGATCGTCAAACTTCGTCTCGGCATATGGGATGTTTAGTTGCAGTATGTGGGCTCTTTTAGCTGCAGGATGTGGGATCTAGTTTACTGACCAGGGCTTGAAACTGGACCCCCTGCATTGGCCTTACCCACTGGACCACCAGGAAAGTTCCTGTCCGTATTGTTTTCATTGTATACAACATGAAGGTATATGTGTGTAAGCAAAGACCATTTTAGGAGATTTAACTTTTTAACAAAATAAGACAAAGGCCCATCTAGTCAAAGCTATGGTTTTTCTAGTAGTCATGTATGGATGTGAGAGTTGGACTGTGAAGAAAGCTGAGCACCGAAGAATTGATGCTTTTGAACTGTGGTGTTGGGGAAGACTTTTGAGAGTCCCTTGGACTGCAAGGAGATCCAACCAGTCAATCCTAAAGGAAATCAGTCCTGAATGTTCATTGGAAGGACTGATGCTGAAGCTGAAACTCCAATCCTTTGGCCACCTGATGTGAAGAACCAACTCACTGGAAAAGACCCTGATGCTGGGAAAGATTGAAGGTGAGAGGAGAAGAGGATGACAGAGTTTGAGATGGTTGGATGGCATCACCAGTGCAATGAACATGAGTTTGAGCAGGCTCCAGGAGTTGGTGATGAACAGGGAAGCCTGGCGTGCTGCAGTCCATGGGGTTGCAAAGAGTCGGACACGACTGAGCAACTGAACTGAACTGAACTGAATAAAATAAGACAGTGGAAAGAGTTCTCCCATGACTGGGCACAGGCCCAAGTCATGGTTCAATTTTCCATGGCCCGATACTCTCCCAGGAGACAGTAAAATCTCCAGTCTTCTTGTCAAACAGTCTTTACCTCCTCTCAGTGATTCTAGGAAACCAAGGATCCGCAATGACTGAGATGGGTCCAGAAATAGATGCATCACAAGGCAGAAAGGTCATTAAACACACCACGCACACACACACACACACACACACACACACACACGAGGGTGCCCTCCCAGTCTAATATACTTTGGCCAAAAGCCTCTCTGTCTTGCCTATTAACTTTTTTAAGATTTTTTTTCTTTTGATGTGGACCATTTTATAAAGTCTTCATTGAATTTGGTATAATATTACTTCTGTTTTATGTTTGGATTTGGGGGCCATGACGCATGTGGGATCTTAACTCCCTGACCCGAAATCGAAACCTACACCTCCTGCAATGGAAGGTGAAGTCTTTACCACTGGACCACCAGGGAAGTCTCTCACCTATTAACTTTTAAGAGAATTTCTAATTTTAATAAGTATTAAATAATAATACTAGCAAGCCATGTTCATATTTCTGTTTTCAATCATTTACTATATTTCCTGCTGGCACTATTTTTAAAACTTGCCAAATCAAACAAAGCAGCTTGAGAAGAGCATCTGACCACATTACAGAATTGTTCAATTCTACAGAAAGTCTGACTTTTTGAAAGAAAGCTTTTTTAAAAAAAGAGAGGGTCTCACCAATTTAGCCTTTCAAATCAACAAGAACTTCCAATCTTATTAAAATTGCTAGTGCTTTAGTGAACACTCTGGGTCGACAGGAAGGTAGTTGCAATATTTAAATTCATTTCACTTATGGGCCTTTTTTAAGCTTCCCTTCACCTGGGCTTGATTCCCCAAATCCAATATGCTATAATAAAATTATGAATATATGAATAATTTGCACACATTAAATTTTGGAATTGCTCTCACATGTGTTACCCTGTATTTTAAACAATTTCTCTTGGGAAATTTCCTGATTAAGAGGTTTTTAGAAATAGAGAGCATCAATTCTGAGCCATGATTAAAATCAATTCCTTTATTCCCACATTTAAGATTATGTCTATGGTACAAATGATATAATTTTAATATAAACATGAGCCTACTTTAAGTTTTTCACTTAATGTGTTTTCATTGTGTGTTTAATGATATGCAGACTCATGCTTTCAAAATAGATGTCTTCTCCAAACTTTAACAGGCTGAAAGGCCAGACAAACTCTGCTTTTTAATCACTTTGTTGGGCAAGCCAATTTTGAATGCATGATTTTTAAAATGCTTTTCTCCATCTTAACAAAGGACTCGTTTTATATGGCCTCAGTTCTCTAGCCTCAATCCCACACAAATGCTGATCTAATGGTGAAAGCTAGCATTCACAGGGACCCTGTGATGTGCTGGGTGTTGTGCTCTGTGAGAATCAATTGATTCTCAGCTAATCTTCACATCAACTTGGTGGGAGGTAGGTGCAATTATTACTCCCATTCCACAGATGAGGAAACTGAGACCGAGAGTTTATGGCGCATACCCCAGGTCCAACGCAAGAGATGCAGATTCAATCCCTGGGTCAGGAAGATCCCCTGGAGAAGGACATGGCAACCCACTTCAGTATTCTTGCCTGGAAAATTCCATGGACAGAAGAACCTGGTGGGCTACAGTCCATGGGGTCACAACTGAACACACACATGATCACACATACCCACACACCCAAGGTCCAACAGCTAATATAGACAGAGGGGAAAGAATAAAGGGTTTACAATGGGGAAGTGAGAAGATCAGATTTGCGTTAAAAAGAAGAGAAAAAACTGCAAGGAGACAAGCTGGAAGGCTCCTGCAAAAATTCAGAGGGAGAGGGTTTCTCTGATGGTGCAGTAGTTAAGAGACAAGGGGTCAATCTCTCTTAGGGGAGGATCCCACATGCCCTGGAGCCACAACTGCTGAGCTGAAACTACTGAACCCTGAGCTCCCTAGAGCTTGTGCTCCCCAAAAAGGGAAGCAACTGCAATGAGAAGCCCACTTGCCACAGCTAGAGAAAGCCCGGGCAAACAAGGAAGATACACCCAGCTGCCCCAAAAAAACCTCAGAGGGAGATGATGACCTAAAGTGAGAGTGAAGAACATGATACAAGGCAATGAACACAAGACAGGCTACAGTTGACAAGATGTTATGGCTGATTACGTGAGAGATTTGATTCATCTAAAAATATGTGGCGAGTTCTTTCTATGTTCGACCCACAGCTGGGCACTAGGGATACAAGAGAAAATAAACAAATAAGAGTCTTGTCAATTGGAGGAAAAACCATAAGCAACTAAGCAAACAAAATAATTACCCAATTGTGTTTGTTTCCTAGGTAACAACTTTCACAACTGGGTGGCTTAAAACAACACACATATCTCCTGGTTCCAGAGGCCAGCAATTTGAAATCAAGGTGTTGGTAGGCTTGGTTCTTCTGGAGGCTCTAGAGCCTTCCTCACTCCTTCTAGCTTCTGGACACTGCCAGCAATCCTTGGCATTCCTTGGCTCCAATATTTGCCTCTATCAGATACCTCAGATGCATTCTCCCAGATGTCTGTCCATGTGCAAATTTCCCTCTCCTTATAAGAAGGGAAAATTTCCACCATGTCAATGTTCCATAGTTCCCCTGGTGGCTCAGAGTCTTGATGAGGTGGGCAGAGAAGACCACAGCCCCAGCATCCCCACTTGGGCAAAGTACTCCACTCTGCATGGATGTACAGGTCTGTCCATTCAGAGTGACAGGAGAACACTCCAAAGCCCCCATGCGGCCCATTGCTGAACTTAGAGGTCCCCCTCTCGCCTCTAGCTATAATTCTGACTCCGTATTAGATCTGTTTCTTTTACTTTACGCTTTGTCTTCCATTGCTTTTGCTGCAGTTCACTCAGTTCAGTTCAGTTGCTCAGTTGTGTCCGACTCTTTGCGATCCCATGGACTGCAGCACGCCAGGCCTCCCTGTCCATCACCAACTCCCGGAATTTACTCAAACTCATGTCCATTGAGTCGGTGATGCCATCCAACCATCTCATCCTCTGTCGTCCGCAAGTTAATCACAAAAGGGATATTGCCCGTAGGATTAAATCATACATAATGCCCTATCTGTGAGAATCCTGGCTCCCATGTAATGAATGTTAAGCTAAAATACCTTTGTTACCTAATAGAAAACCTCCTGACCAGACCCACATGTGAACGACTATAAGGAGGAAGAAATTAAGACACCTCTTCCAGAATCTGACCAGAATCAGGACTTTACCTCCTCCACTTTGTATAAAAGAAGCCTGAATTCTAACTCAGGAAAGATGGTTCTTTGGGACACTTATTCAGTCGTTAAGGCACGTCCAACTCTCTGTGACACTAGTCCACCATCTTTCAGGTTTCTGGCTTTCTGAATAAGCCGCTAGTCCTTGCCCCAACAACTCATCTCTCAATTTACTGTCCTGTCACGTAGCAAGCAATAGAAGCTTGCACTCAGTAACACAGATAGTAGCCCAAAGAGGTCAGAAGCCATTACTTACAAGCAAACTTTCCCTCTGGAAGCCTCATCTGGCAATCACTTATACCCAGAAAAGTGTCATTAGCCACTGTTCATGCCACCCCCAACCTGACCTCACTGCCCTTAGTTTCTCCAGGTTGGGCCTCAGAGTGGGATTTGATTGGACAGCCTCTCTGCTATGACCTCTACCTGCTTTGTTTTTAAAAAATTAATCAAAGGACTTCCCTGGTGGTCCAGTGGTTCAGAACCTGCCTTCCAGTGCAGGGGACGTGGGTTTGATCCCTGGTCGAGGAACTAAAACCCCCATGCTGGGGGAAACCAAGCCCTTGAGCCACAGCTAAGGGCACCAAAGTGCCACAACTAAGACCTGACACAGCCAAATAAACAAATAAAAATAAGATGAATTTTAAAAATGAATCAAAAGGTTGAGTACCATAGGGTCAAAATTCCAGCTTAAGGACCTGGATTCAAAACTCCGGTACCAGGACCTGCTCAAGCTATATAACTTTCATTGAGTCCCCTGGTCTCTCTGAGAGCCTCTTGGGTAAAATCAGAATAATGAAATGACCGTCTGCAGGGCACTGGAGGCTTTAGTGAGCTAGGTAGGAAGGCCCCAGCACCATGGTGCCGGCACTGGGTCAGGTCATTTGTGCAGAGACAGCCAGGCAGCCAGCAGCTGCTATGGATACTTCTGCACCCCTATTGATTCTCCGCTTCCCAAATTCTGAGAGCTAGCAGATGTCTTGGCAATAACTGGTGCTGTGTAAATGAGGAAGCAGGCCTGGCTAACAGTGTCCACCCCAACCCCCTCAATGCCCAGTACCCCTGGAGTAAAGCCAACTAAGGAAGGAGACTGGAGGCCTGTCAGAAGCAGGAGGAATTTTCAGAATATGGCCTGGAGGGTCCTGGGTAGGCTCTGGGCAATGCCCCAAGGCTCTGGGGCTCAGCCGTGGAACAGGTAGAGCCCTCCACCAGCCAGAGTCAGTGCCCACGAGGTCAAGACTGCGTGGGAGAAGCACCCGTCCACCTGGGTATTTTTCAAGGAAGCCACATCCAAATGGGAAAGGGCAGAGGAAAGATTCCTGCATGACTCACGGACCAATGGCAATTTCCTGCCTGCCTCTGGAATGAATAAAAAATAAATAAGTGAAAACGTACGATTGAAGAAAAGCTTTTGGGTCTGTGGGGATTCTGCAGTGAACCAAAGAGGCTTGGGGCTAGCTGAGTCATCCATGTGGGTGAACATTTTGTCCTGTCTGCAAAACAAGAGCAGAGCTCCAGAGAAGGGGCATGCCAATGGGATGCAATGTTCACCCCCCAGCAGGCTCCAGGAGGAAGACTCTAAACAGCATCCTGGTAGCTTTCCATTGCCACTACCTAGAAGAACTGGGGGGAGAAATGGTGAATTTTTCATCCAAAGACAGCATTTCTCTATATCCTTTGATCTTTATAGAGGAAATGATTTGGTTCAAAATAATACAGAGCAAGTGAAAAGGGGTGGGAGGATAGATTAGACTCACCACTCTGAGTGGATGGGCCATTGGGACATGCAGAATTTTTTTTTAACTACTAAGTAATTGTTTTTAAATAATAAAAAGAAGAACTTCCTGGTGGTCCAGTGGCTAAGTCTGCATGCTCCCAATGCAAGGGGCTTAGGTTCAATCCCTGGTCAGGGAACTAGATCCCACATGCCACAACTAAAACTAAAGACCCTGCATATTGCACCTAAGACCCAGTGCAACCAAAAAAAAAGTTAAATAAATAAATACAAGATTTTAAAGGCCCAATATGTATCAAAAGACTTTTTATGGTCCATGTTCTTTCATCAGGGCTTCCCTGGTAGCTCAGCTGGCTAAGAATCTGCCTGTAATGCAGGGAATCTCAGTTCAATTCCTGGGTTGGGAAGATCCCCTGGAGGAGGGCATGGCAACCCACTCCAGTATCCGTGCCTGGAGAATCCCCACGGACAGAGGAGCCTGGCAGACTACAGTCCATGCAGTCACAAAGAACTGGACATGACTGAGCAACTAAGCACAGCACAGTACTTTCTTTCACCAAGCAGTTCCACTTTTAGGAATTTAGCATAAAGAGATGCACTGCAGATTAGTAGAAAGATCTGTCATTTATAACAGCCAACAATTGAAAACAACCAAGATGCCTAGCAAAAAGAGACTGCTTTAAATTATTTATGGGATACTAAGAAGCTGTTTTTTTTTTTAAGGATGAAAAGAAAATAAATAATAAACTAAGAAAAAATATCTGTACTTTAAGTTACAAAAAGATACTTTCTCTGACATGTAAAAAGCTCCTGTAGATCAACAATTCCAAAAACAACAAAAAGGAAAAGAATATGAAAAGGTGTGTGTGTGTGTATATTTGCACAGTTAAGCAAAGATCACAATTTGTAACATATCCTATTGGGAATGAAAAGTAGTACAGCTTCTGTGAAGGGAATTGAACGGTATTCATAGATATTATAATACCTGTATCTATAGCAATATATGTTGCTAAATTGACCTAGCAATGCCAGTTACAGCAATTTATTCAACACACATAAAACAAAGGATGAACAAGCTTTTTCACTACAGCACTGTTTGTGATAGGAAAAGACTGGAAACAACCTCAATGTCTAATAGTAGGAGATTAATCAAATATATTGAATGAAATTAACAGAAGAAGCATAAACAGGGACCAAAGGGCACCATGAGAACATGAACATCTGGCCCATTCACAATCCTAACCTGATCCTGAGATTCCATAGGGAATTAATTTGGGTTGAAGCCAGTCTTTTCTAGACTCCAAGGGGTGGAGTGACTCCAAATAGCATCTTGCTTGCTCGCTTGCTTACTAAGTCCCTTAAGATGAGTCCGACTGTGTGTGACCCTATGAACTATAGCATACCAGGCCCCTCTGTCCATGGGATTTCTCTAGGCAAGAATACTGAAGTGGGTTGCCATGCCCTTCTCCAGGGGATCTTCACTAGCATCTCAACTAGCATCACCTGGGAAGCCCAAATAGCATCTTGGGGACATGCAAACCCTGAAGTCGATTTTTATATTCTAACCTGGAAAGATGGCCACAAGACACTATTAAGCTGGGGTGGGGGGTGGTGAGTTACAGAATATATATATACATATGCTGCTGNTTCCCAATGCTGTCTGGAATCAATGTATTTTTTAAATTATTTATTTATGTATGGTAGTTTGGAGAAGGCAATGGCACCCTACTCCAGTACTCTTGCCTGGAAAATCTCATGGACGGAGGAGCCTGGTAGGCTGCAGTCCATGGGGTCTCGAAGAGTCGGACACAACTGAGCGACTTCACTTTGACTTTTCACTTTCATGCATTGGAGAAGGAAATGGCAACCCACTCCAGTATTCTTGCCTAGGAATCCCAGGCATGGGGGAGCCTGGTGGGCTGCCGTCTATGGGGTCGCACAGAGTCGGAGACAACTGAAGCGACTTAGCAGCAGCATGGTAGTTTTGGCTGTGCTGGTCTTCATTGCTACGCTCAGCCTTTCTCTAGTTGTGGCGAGCGGGAGCTACTCTTAATTGCAGCATGTGGAGTTTCTCATTGTGGAGGCTTCTCGTTGCGGAGCACAGGCTCTAGGTGCACGGGCTTCAGGAGTTGCAGCACATGGGCTCAGTAGTTGTGGCTTATGGGACTCCAGAGTGCAGGCTCAGTAGCTGTGGGACGTGAGTTTAGTTGCCCTGCGGCATGTGGGATCTTCCCTGACCAGGGACTGAACTGGTGCCCCTGCATTGGCAGGCAGATTCTTAGCCACAGCACCAAAAAGAAGCCCTGGAATCAATTTATTGACCACCTGTTTCAAGTCATTTATCTGCACTTCTCAGGCCATGATTTCCATCAACCTCTTACAGGTCTGGTGGACCTTTTGGTGCTGGGCATAGGAGCCTTCCAAATCTGATTGTTGCATTTTTTAGTAAAACCCACACAAAACAGATGAAGCAAATAACCATCGATAATCTTGACATCAACATAAGCTTTAATCATGGTCTGCCATTTTTTTAACCATGGAGCATATTTTGTCAATGATGAGATCCAGGCCATGGAAATTAGGTAGTTTTTGCCCTAAACATCCTCAGTAATGAGTCTGAATTTTCTCAATGCAACTTCATCATCCTACGGATCAACAAGAGTCACTTCAAAAACACAACCCTTGAGGCCATCAGATATGATTTTGGTTCCTTGAGGTCTCATGACAAATGTCCCAATATTTGTTACACTGAACACAGCTGGTGCTTTCACATCATACCAATCTTTCTTAAAAAATGGGTCGACCACTTTCATCTTGGCTCCCTTTTTACCACCTTTCATACGGCTCTTGTTCCTGTGCTGCTCAGAGCCAAAAGACTGATTCTTTTCTGACAGTATTTGCTTAATGACAATTGCACTTGAATAGCAGGAACCTAAAACCTTTCTGGAGACTAACATTTGAGGAGGGCCCTTCAGTCAGTTACTGTGTTAGAGGTCAGAGTCCTGCTCCAATCAAGGCCACTACAGTGGAGGCATTCCCCTCCATAAACCGGAGCAACCTCTCTCATATTAAAGGTGGAAAATCAGAAGCCACCATATAAATATATATATATATATACATATATGGGTTTCCCTGGTGGCTCAGATGGTAAAGAATCCGCTGGCAATTCGGGAGACCTGGGTTCAACCCTTGGGTTGGAGAGATCTCCTGGAGGAGGAAATGGCAACCCACTCCAATGTTCTTGCCTGGAGAATCTAAATGGACAGAGGAGCCTGGCGGGCTACAGTCCAGGGGGTCACAAAGAGTCTGACATGACTGAGCGACTAAGCACGGCACAGCACTGCAGTCATTCAGATCCAAGTAGGAATCTGCTCAGTCTCTTACCAGCTGTGTAGCTGGGGACACGTTCCCTCATCTCCCTGAGCTTCAGTTTCCTTGCTTGTAAAATGGAGATGATTCAAGCTATTTTGCAAGATTGCTGTGTAGACGAAATGAGATGTTGTATGCTTGGTAAGTGTTAATGTTATTTCCATTATGGATATTAATAATATTTAGAGTCCTTATTAATTCTTACTAAGCCCTTGATATGTGCTGCCTTTTTAATCCTTACAACAACCTTAAGAAGTCGCTAATATTTCTATCCCAATAGGACAGGAAAAACTGAGGTCTGGAGAGAATGGTCAAGGTCATATACTAACACGTGGCCAAAGTGAGATTCAAATCGAGGCCACCAACAGCACAGCGCCCACAGTGAATCACTATTCTATAGTGGCTGCTGTATGTAATCATTTAGGAGAGTCTTCAAGATTGAATATACTCATTACAAAATGGGCAAAGGATCTGAACAGATGTTTCTCCAAGGAAGATATACAAATAGCCAATAAGCACAAGAAAAGATGCCCAACATCATTAACCATCAAGGAACTGTGAATCAAAACCACAATAAGGGCTTCCCTGGTGGCTCAATGGTAAAGAATCCACCTGCTCATGCAGGAGACACGGGTTCGATCCCTGCTCCAGGAAGATCCCACCTGATGTGGAGCAACTTAGCCCATGGGCCACAACGACTGAAGTCCAGGCGTCCGAGAGGCTGAGCTCTGCAACAAGAGAAGCCACCGCAATGAGAAGCCTGCACACAGCAACGAGAGAGAAGCTCCTGCTTGCTGCAATTAGGGGGAAAAGTCTTCATGCAGCAACGAAGACCCAACAAGGCCAAGTGAATAAACACATCTTAAAAATATTTTTTAATTTGACATATAAGTAAGTTTTAAAACCTTCGTATTTGGCAGAGAGCTCACACATATCAAGTAATCCTTACTGAGACACACATCCCAATTTTTATTCCAGGAAAGCAGAGTTCATGGACCAGGTCCCAGGACAGATGCCAGTTGAAAAACTAAGAACTCACCAATGAACGACCTAACTCATTCTAGCCACATGCCAAACGCAGAGTCAGCTACCTGAGGGCTCGGAGGCTGAGTAACGTCTATCTGGATGCACGGTGGTGGGCCCCCTTGAAACACCCCTGTTAAATTGCTCATAGACTGTCTTTATCTTTGTTGGCAGTGGAGCTTTGCTATCTTGATGAGAGAGGGGCGTGGTTCCCTGCTTTCCAGGAATAACGCACGCTGCATCACCCTGGGTGATCCAGCAGCCAGTTTCTTGCTCTTTGGACCATCCTGTCCTATTTCTGACTGACACAATTTCTCCAGGGCTCTGGGAAGTTAGAAGAGGGGGACATGCCTTCCCGCCTTGCCACTTACCCCTTTCTAACCATCAATTTACCTGTCTGACCATAAGCCAAAATTAATGCTAAGGGTCGTAGGGTACATATGAAATTTACCAAATCATCAGAGTCTCAGTCTGTTAGGGCTGCTATAACAAAAATACCACAGACTGGGTGCATTATAAACAGCAGAAATGCAGTACTCACAGTTCTAGAGGCTGTAAGTCCAAGATCAGGGGACCAGCGTGAGCAGGTAAGTGGTGCAGAGTTGCTGCTGTGGCCTCACAAGGCCCAAGGGGAGAGAGGAGCTCTCTGGAAACTCTTCCGTTGTTTTTTTTTTTTAATTTTTAAAATATTTATTTATTTATGTTTGCCCTGGGTCTTTGCTGCTGCACACAGGCTTTCTCTAGTTGCGGCAAGCAGAGGCTACTCTCCACTGCAGTGCACGGGCTTCTCATTGTGGCGGCTTCTCTTTTGGGGGAGCACGGCCTCTAGGTGTGAGGGCTCAGTAGCTGTGGCCCATGGGCTTAGCTGCTCCGCAGCACACGAAATCTTCCCGGACCAGGGATCGAACTTGTGTCCCCTGCATTGGCAGGCAGGTTATTATCCACTGTGGCGCTCTTTTATAAGAACACTAATCTCATTCAGAAGGGCTCTGCCCTCGTGACTTAAGCACCTCCCAAACACCCTACATCTGATGCTGTCACATTTAGGGTTAGGATTTCAACATGTGAATTTGGGGAAAACACAGACATGCAGGCCACAGGCATCTACAAAAGTAGAAAGAAAAGACGTCTGCTGATCTAGTGAAGAGATTCCACCTTGCCTTTCCCAAAGCTCCCACTTCCTGTGAGGAGAAGGTAGGAATGCTGTGTCACACACTTCCAGGAGATAACATTCCCATTGTCTTTCCTGGGAAGGTGGCCCCCAGAATCTGAGCAGGCACAGTCTATGAGGTTATAAGCTGCAGGTCTGAGCAGAGGAGATACCCAGTGAAACAAAGGATTCTTACATTCATCTTCATATTCTCAAAACATCACCTTCACCTCTCAGGGCAGCACTGACCACTGCCTGGGGCTTCACGGACTGGTAAATGGTTCATTTCCCCAACAATATTGTAAGCATTGAAGTCAGGGAAGATAACTTATTTTTCTTGGAATCTTGGAATATTTATAACTACATAAATAGTTACAAATCAAAACTTCAGACACATGGAGTGGTAGGCTGCATAAGAGCCCTCCAAAGAAAAGTGATACCTTACATGACAAAAGGCACTTGGCAAAATGAGTCTGCAGACTGAGTTAAGCATCTTGTGATGGAGACACCATCACAGGCTCTCCAGATGGGCTCAGTGCAGTCACAAGCATCCTTACACGAGAGGGACAAGAGGGTAAGAGGCAGAGAAGGAGGGATCCCAACAGGAACAGAGGTTGGAATGCGGGTGACCTTTAGAAAGAAAGGGCAACCCTAGAAAAGGCAAGGCGATGGATTCTTCTCTAGAACCTCCAGAAGGAAGGCAGCCCTGCTGACCCAATTCAGACTTTCCATCTCCGGAGCTATATGAGAATAAATGTGGTTATTCTAAGCCATTTAATATGTGGTAATTGTTACAGCAGGATAGGAAATACACTTGGCACCTTCTTTCTCCTCCTTTTCTCTCATCATCTTGCTGAACACTGAGTTCATTGACATAATCCTTATTAAAATGAATACATGGAAGGTACTATTAGCACCTTCCATTACTGGACTTCCCAGGTGGCTCAGTGGTAAAGAATCTGCCTGCAATGCAGGAAACACAGGTTTGATCCTTGGGTGGGGAAGATCCCCTGGAGGAGGAAACCCACTCCAGTATTCTTTCCAGGACAATCCCATGAACTGAGGAGCCTGGCGGGCTATAGTCCATGGGCTTGCAAACAGTCAGAATCAACTAAGCACAATTGTCCCAACAGTGGCAAGCTATTATTACCTCTATTTTACAGGCAAAGAAACTCAGGCTCAGGGAGATTACATAATGGAAGGTGTTTTTTTGTTTTGTTTTGTTTTTTGGTTCCAAACAGTAGAAAGAAACTCTGGCTAGCAAAAATGGAGAATAACCCCAAGCCGCGTGAATCACAGCGGAAGTACCCTCTGGGCAACATGGCAGCTACAGAATATGTGTCTTCCCTGGTAACACTTTGACCTTCAGTACACATTCTTTATTGGAGAAGGAAATGGCAACCCACTCCAGTACTCTTGCCTGGAGAACCCCATGGAGGGAGGAGCCTAGTAGGCTACAGTCCATGGGGTCACAAAGAGTAAACTTCTAGTCTTTTCATTCATGAAATATCTGTTGAGATCCTAACTATATGCCAGGCCCTGGGCTAAGCGCTGAGGATATAATGCTGAACCAAAAACCAGGCCCGATTCCTGCCCTCATGATGCTGTGATGCTTACAACCAAGTGAGAAAACACATTAATCAGATCATCACCCTGAAAGACGATACGCTGCAACTTACTAAACGCTGTGAATGCAAAATTCTGGGAGTGCAAAGGACAGGGGCACAACAGGTGAACTGCTGTGTGAGGAATGAGTTGTTGTTGTTGTCAAGAATAGGAATGAAATGGCCACTCACTTCTCAGTGGTGTCCTAGATGATAACAAAACTTTTAAAAATGTCTATTCCTGTTTCTCTGTATTTAGTACCATATCTGTATTTAGAGAAATACATTCTCTGTCTCTGTATTTAGAGAAAGATGCAGCAATACCACATGGAACTTCTTGCAGATGTTAACATTTTTCTCTGTTATTTCCTTATTGTGTTTATTGTGATAAAATGTATATAACATAAAATGTACCATTTTAACCTTTTTTAAGTGAACCATGCTGTGGTATTAATTATATTCAGCATGTCCTACAACCATAATCACTTTCTTTTTCCAAAATTGTTCACCACCTCTAACAGAAACTCTATGTTCATTTAATACCTTCTCATCCCTGCTTCCCTCCATTCCTTGGTAACCTCTGTTCTATTTTCTGTCTCTATGAATTTGCCTCTTCTAAGTACCTGATATAAGTCAAGTCATATGAAACGTGTCTTTTTGTTGGCATTGTGTTTTCAAGGTGCATCCACACTGTGGCATGTATCAGAACTTTATTCCTTTCTATGGCTGAATAATATCCTATCGTGTGGAGGTACCACTCTAAGCCTGCAACCATTCACACACAGTGCCAAGCCTTCAAGTGACTTTCTTCTCTGGACACATCCCTGTTTGTTTCTCTTATAGCTTCCCCATCTGTAAAATGGGAACATTTCTTAAAGGCAAGGCACCACAGAGAAGCAAGTTCTTTAGCCAAAGTTAGTCCACAATATCTTGGGGCCACAGTGTAGGTGGAGCTGAAATGGATAAGATAAACAGAACTCCAGGTGTACAGTCATCCCTCGTGATCCAAGGGGGACTGCTTCCAGGACCAAAGGGCACTGCCCCTCAGATACCAAAATCCATGGATGCTCAAGTCCTTATGTAAAATGGTGTAATATTTGCATGTAACCAACGAACATCCTCCCATATACTTTAAATCATCTCTCGATTACTTATAAAACCTAGTACAACATGAATGCTATGTAAATGGTTGCCAAAGCATGAGGCAAATTCAAGTTTTGTTTTTGTTTTTTGGAACTATCTGGATTTTATTTTTTCCCCCAAAATAGTTTTTTGTTTTGTCTTGCTTTTGGCCACACAGAGAGGTGTATGGGAGCTTAGTTCCCCAACCAGGGATTGAATCCACACCCCCTGCATTGGAAGTGTGGACCACCAGGGAAGTCCCACCCCAGATAGTTTTGTTAGGGGAAGCACACTGACTGAAACCACCCACCTTGGCCAGGCACCATAGTAACCATTTGTGTGAGTTGTTTTATGACAGGAGGTCCTGGTAAGGAGCACAGAACTAATATGCTATCACCAACCAGAAGAGTTTGGGAAAAGTCAAAAGGAGACACCACGTGTCCAACCACCTCTCAGAATCCTTCTCTCTGGCATCCATCTTGGTTGAACAAGGCGTGCACCACTAGGAAGAACCATGAGTCAGAATGATTGGCCAAACACAACTAATCTCATCACCATAAAACCTGAGACTGCAAGCCACGTGGCAGAGCAGTCCTCCTGAGTTCCCTTCCCCTACTGTTCTCCGCCTGGGCACCCCTTCCCAATAAAGTCTCTTGCCTTGTCAGCACATGAGTCTCCTTGGACTAACACTTCTGAGTGTTAGACAAGAGCCCACTTGCAGGCCCTGGAAGAGGTCCCCCTTCCTGCAACAGTTTTGATCCATGATTAGTTGAACCCACAGATGCGGATAAACTGCAGATACAAAGGGCCAACTGTACTCCATCCAGCAGCTGAAATGCACCTAGGAAAAATGTTCAGAGACCCACAGTCCTCCAGTCCAGGCTGAAGCAGGGCTGCCAATCCTCCTGCCTCCCCAGGGCAGGCAGGCAGGCAGGAGAAATGACCAAAGCAGGCTGAACATTAGAAAAACAACAGATGCCTGAGGATAAGTGGCCAATGGGAAGGGGTGGGGACTATGGAGAACTGGGAAGAACCCAGTCTTTATCATCTCCCATCACTGCCATGTGGGAATATGGGCCCAACGCTATCAGAACTTTCTGTTAGAAGATGCTGGAAATCTGGATATTTATGTGAATTTGCTTGATTTTATTTAATTTTTTTTTTTTTTTGGCTGCACACCCCTCAGCATGTAGGACCTTAATTCCCTAAATAGGGATCAAACTCACACACTGCATAGGAAGTCCTGTCTTAACCACTGGACTGCTAGGGAAATCCCAGAATTTGCCTGACTTTAAATGCTAGCAATTAATTTTGAATATTAAACGCAATACAGCCAAACAAAACATGTCTGGCAGCTGCATATAAATTGAGGGTGCCCAGGTCCAAGAGATCATTACTGTGAAAAGACACAAGACCAGTGCCTCTCCCTCGTCAGGACCAAGAGCCATTAGTAGAGGGCGAAATTCTGTCTAAATTGCTGTGTGGTCTTGAGGGTCCTGAGGTCCATCACTGCTCCAGGATGAACTTCAGAATCCTTTATCTATGAATTGCCAGGGTAGACCAGATGTCCTCTAAGATCTCTTCCATTTCTGATATTCTAATATTGGACCTTCTTTAAGAGTCTTCCCCAAAGAGAACTGAAGGGACAGTCTGTTTCTTTTTGTTTGTTTCTTATTTTAATTGTGGTAAAATACATATAGCATAGACTTCCCAGGTGGCACGGTGGCAATCTGCCTACCAATGCAGGAGAAGTGGGTTCGATCCCTGGGTTGGGAAGAGCCCCTGGAGAAGGAAATGGCAACCCACTCTAGTATTCTTGCCCAGGATATCCCATGGGCAGAGGAGCCTGGAGGGCTACAGTCCATAGGGCTGCAAAAGATTCAGACATGACTGAGCAACTAAATGAATGATGAATAAACACATATAATCTACCATTAGTGGCATGTCATGCGTTTATAACATTGTGCTGCAACTATCACATCTAGTTTTAGAACATTTCTTCACCCAAAAAAAGATGTCTTCCATGTGCCTGAGTTTCAAGGAAAAGGAGGCTTTGATCCTGAAATGTATTGCCTTCAGAAAAAAATCAAAATCCCTTGTTAGGTGGGGTGCTGGAGAGAGGAGGACGAGAAGGAAAATGGAGCAAGTCACAGTGTATGAGGTGGTAGACTGGGTCTCAGGGGCACAGCCAGGCAGCCAATGGATGCAAACAGCAAGGCCAGCTCCACTCTCCTGAGATCTCAAAGGAGCCCTCACCACAGCTGAACACGGACAGAGGGCCCTTGCTCCCTTGAGCCCAGCTGCTATTTTCCATTCAAGTACAAAGCATTTCATCAAGCAGAAAAGCCCTCCCTGAGTTTACAACTCCCTTTCCTCCCACAGACACACTACTAGGATTCAATAGAAAAGGAAGTGCGTTCATGAGTCCCAGAGGACACAGTTGGGGGGGACCCTCACCTGAACCTCTGGAGAGGCTGAAGGTTTGAGAGCCCTACACATGGTAATGATAGGAGCCTCCAAGTCCTTCCCTCATTAGCAGGAAAGAAGTGAGAGCAGCTGGCCCTCCAGCCTCCCTTTCTGTCTGCAGGGTGTTGGTGTAGCCAGTCTCAGGGTGAAGTGACACAAGGGGGACCCAGAACAAGGCTGTCCATGAGGCTCACTGTGCCCATGTGAAAGGCTGAACTCTTCTGAAATGATGTTGTTAGTGTCTGTATGCTCTTCCTTTAATGAAACGATGCTGAAAGTAGATGGGAGTTTTAAATTGTTGTTTGGTTTTCTTTTCTTTTTTTCTAATATTTTTAATTTGGGCTTCCCTGATGGCTCAGATGGTAAAGAATCTGCTTGCAATGTGGGAGACCCTAGGTCAATCCATGGGTCGGGACGATCCCCTGGGAAGGGAATGGCTACCCACTCTACTTACTTATTTGGCTGAGTGGGTCTAAGTTGTGCCATGTGGGACCTAGTTCCCTGACCTGGTATTGAACCCTAGGCCTCTGCAATGGGGACTGCAGAGTCTTGGCCACTGGACCACTGTGGAAGTTCCTGGTTTGCTTTTGTTTTAATTTGGCATAAGGAAAAGTTGGCCTTGTCCTTCACCCAAATTGTTGGAAAATTCACAGAATTTTGTGAAATTCTAAATTCTGGTGAGACCCTGACCTACTTGTGACTAAGAGTAGCCCCCGAGCAGGGAGGGTTACATAGACAAGACAAGAACACCATGCTGCTGCTTTTAATTGTTCTGATAAGGGAACATGTCAACCCTTTAAAAAGTAAAGAGAACAATATAACAGCCCTCAGATACCATCACGTGGCTTCAAAAATTATCAACTACAGGCCAACATGTCTTTAGTGTGACCCCCACTCACTTCCTCCCAGATTATTTTGAAGCAATCCCCAGACATCATACCATTTTGACTGCAAATATTTCAGTACGTCTGTCTAACAGGTAAGGACTCTTTCTGAGAAAGTTTAGCCACAATACAGTATTATACCAATAATTTTAAAATTGAAGTATATTTGATTTACAATATTGTGTTAGTTTCAGGTGTATGGCAAAATGATTCAGTTACACATATAAAATTTTCCCCAATTCTTCTCTAATACAGATTATTGAAAGATGTTGAATATAGTTTGTTGTGTTCTACAGTAAATCCTTGTTATGGATGTGAGAATTGGGCTATAAAGAAAGCTGAGCGCCGAAGAATTGATGCTTTTGAACTGTGGTGTTGGAGAAGACTCTTGAGAGTTCCTTGGACTGCAAGGAGATCCAACCAGTCCATCCTAAAGGAGATCAGTCCTGGTTGTTCATTGGAAGGACTGATGTTGAAACTGAAACTCCAATACTTTGGCCACCTGATTCGAAGAGTTGACTCATTTGAAAAGACCTTGATGCCAGGAAAGATTGAGGGCAGGGAGAGAAGGGGACGACAGAGGATGAGATGGTTGGATGGCATGACCAACTCAATGGACATGGGTTTGGGTGGACTCTGGGAGTTGGTGATGGACCAGGAGGCCTGGTGTGCTGCGGTTCATGGGGTCGCAAAGAGTCAGACACAACTGAGCGACTGAACTGAACTGATATACCAATAATTTCTTAATATCATCGAATATCTTGTTAGACATTCCACGACACACAGACACTCTCTCTCTTAATTTCTTCAAATCAGGATCCAAATAAGATCTGGGTGGGACCTCCCTGGTGGCCCAGTGGCTAAGATTCATTGCTTCCCATGCAGGGGACCTGGGTTCGATCCCTGGTCAGGGAACCAAGATCCCACATGTAGCAATTAAGACCCAGTGCAGCCAAATAAATAAATGTTTAGAAAAAAAAAGATATAGGGACTTCTCTGGTGGTCCAGTAGCTAAAACTCCATACTCCAAATGCAGCAGGCTTAGGTTCAATCCCTGGCCAGGGAACTATATCCTACAAGCCACAACTGAGAGTTCACATGCTGCAATGAAGATTAAAGATACCACAAGACTCAACTAACACCCAGTGCAGCCAAGTAAATAAATAAAATATTAAAAAAAAAAAAGATCTGCATAAGGCAATCAGTTGATATGCTTCTTAAGTGTCTTTCAACCTCCAGATCCTCCCTCCATCCCTGTTTTTTTCCCCTTCCAATTTATTCATTGAAGAATTTAGGTCATCTGTCATTTGTCCTAGAGTGCCTATGTGCAATCATTTCACATCATCCATGGTCCTCTGTATTTCCTATTAACTGATTATATCTACAGATTTCTTTATATTTAGGTTCAGATTTTGTGCCAAAAAAAAAATTTCAGAAGTGGTGTTGGGTGAGTGTTCATCAGAGGCACACAGTGATTGACTTTCTGTGGCATTAGCAGCCATGGAGGCCAAGATTCATCAATTCATTAGAAGTGCTTCAATACTGTATTTGGTGAGGTCATCGGGTGATCAGCTTATCTGTTTGCTTGTGAGTTCCCCAGTGTTGGTACCTTGCGTCCTGCATCCCAGGAAACCACTCCATCCCAGGGAAACCAGGTCAGTTGGTCACCCTAGGTGAGGTTCCATGTTCTCAAGAAGTGATTCTTCCCATTACCTCTCCTTCCCTTTGCCATACCAGGCAGAGAACTCAGAGACCAAATGTGGTAACAGACCAGAGAATGCAGGGGTAGGGCCACCATATTAAGCAGTCAGCCTTGGGTGTGGTTGACACCTTAGTGGCTGCACACTCAGCTTTCATTTCTACCTTCCTTGCCTTACTCCGATTGGTTTAGGTGGTGCTCTCTCCCCACAGTCCTCATGCTTCAGGTGAGCTAACCAAGTCCCAGCTCCAGGCATGGGCTTTCTCTTTCCAGAATCAAGGCCCAGTCAGTGCATCCCATTCCCTAAGTCACAGCTTGGGCCAATGAATCGAAGAAGTGATTTGCTAGGGGCATTTGGGGAAACATTCTCTCTCTTTTTATTTTCTTCTCTCTCTCTCTTTTTTCTAACATACTATGAACCATTTCAGGCACACGACTGAATGATTTCTAGTAAATTTACTTAACTGCAGAACCATCACCACCATAGTCTTAGAACATTTTCATCACCTCAGTAAGGGCCCTTGTACTCATTTATAGACAACTCCAGTCCCACTCCAAGCCCCAGGCAAACACCAATCGGCTTTCTGTCTCCGTGAATCTGCCTCTCCTGAATGTTTCGTACAGATACAATCATACGATGCACGGTCTTTTGTGACTGACTTCTTCACTTAGCACGTTTTCAAGGTTCACCTGCACCATACTAGAAATCAGTACTTCACTCCTTTTTATCACCAAATAATATTTCATCATAAGGATATACCACATTTTGTTTATTCGCTCATCAGTTGATGGACATTTGACTTGTTTTGACTTTCTGGTATTATGAGTAATGCTGCTGTGAACATTCTTGTACAGGTCTTTATGGGGACATATGTTTTCTTTTTTCTCACTTACAAAATACTTTGGCAATTGATGTATCAGATGGTAAATTTAAGTTTACATTTTTAATAAACTGACAAAAACTGTTTTCTGAAGTGACTACCCCATTTTATATTCCTACCACAAACGTTTGGTGGTGGTGGTGGTGGTTTAGTCACTAAGCTGTGTCTGACTCTTACAACCCCTAAACGTATAAGGTTCCTGTTTCCCCAAATCCTCACCATTTGTTATTCTGTCTTTTTTATTACAGCTGCCCTGATAGAAATGAAGTGGTGTCACACTGTGGGGTTTTTTGGGGGGGTAGTTTTCTGGGGGTGTTTTTGGTCTCACCGCATGGCATTCAGGATCTTAGTTTCTCGATCCGGGATCAAACCTATGCCCGCAGCAGTGGAAGCTTGGAGTCTTAACAGCTAGACTGCCAGGGAAGTACCTCATTGTGGTTTTAATTTGCATTTCTGTAATAATAATTATTGTTTGGCATCTTTTCATGAAACATTTCCTCACTCTTAAGAGCAAGGCATGAAGAAACAGGAATCTTGTTTCTTCCAAACAGCTGTGAGGTCCAGGACCTTCCCATTATTCTAGGACAAAGTGACTCAGAGGAACAGCTTCAGAACACTGATGAAACAGTACTCCAAATCCATCCAACCTCCAGACTTCTTCCATCACAGAAGCCAAGAAATCCTTCCCATTGTTTAAGCCAGCTTGATTTGGATTTTCTGTAACTTGCAGTTTATTGAATAGAGTAAAGAAGGGCACATTCCCTTATCAATTCTGAGGCAAACACGGGGTATTTGGAGGGAACTTTGGATGCCTGCTGAGGTGAAGACTAAGAATTCAATTCAAAGAACACAAAGGACTTGAAACAGGGAAGCAACTGCCTCCAGAAGAGACATCAAGGAATAAGTACAAAGTAAGGTACAGAGGGACTTCCCTGGTAGTCCAGTGGCTAAGACTTCACACTCCCAATGCAGGGTGCCTGGGTTCAATCCCTGGTCAGAGAACTACAACCTACACGTTACAACTAAGAGTTCGAATGCTGCAACTAATAAGATCCTGCATGCCACAACAAAGATAGATCCCACATGCTATAAATAAATAATTTTTAAATGTATCCATAAGTAAAAAAATTTTTTAAAGGAAGGTATAGAGAATACTGGGGAGAAAAGAACACTCAACTGAACCACAACCAAAATATTATTTTAGCCCAAGGTAAGAAGAGTGTAAAGTTTCTTCATGAGAAAGTACAAGAAATTAATATCAGAATTAATCCCATCGCATAAACATTTAATCCATTGTGTGCCTTTCTATTTAAGTTATTAAAGTTGTAGAGTTTTCATTCCAGAGTATAGGTTCAGTCATTCTCTATTTATCCTTTTCTCCTCTTAATAAAGTCCCAAGAGCCCAAATGTTGGCTAGACATTGGATAATTAATACCCAAAGTTGGATAGATTAAAAAAATTGAGAAAATTATATGTCTTTAACAGCAAAATAAGAATCCCTTCTAGGGCAAGAGAACAGTCTTATCGGTTGTTGTTGTTATTCAGTTACTCCATTGTGTCTGACTCTGTGACCCCATGGACTGCAGCATGCCAGGCTTCTCTGTCCTTCACCAACTCCTGGAGTTTGCTCAAACTCTGCCATCCAACCATCTCATCCTCTGTTGTTCCCTTCTCCTCCTGCCGTCAATCTTTCCCAGCATCAGGGTCTTTTCAAATGAGTCAGCTTTTCTCATCAGGTGGCCAAAGTATTGAAATTTCAGCTTCAACATCAGTCCTTCCAATGAACACCCAGGACTGATCTCCTTTAGGATGGACTGGTTGGATCTCCTTGCAGTCCAAGGGACTCTCAAGAGTCTTCTCCAACACCACAGTTCAAAAGTATCAATTCTTTGGCTCTCAGACTTTTTTATTGTCCAGCTCCCACATCCATACATGACTACTGGGAAAACCATAGCTTTGACTAGACGGACATTTGTAGGCAAAGTAATGTCTCTGTTTTTTAATATGCTGTCTAAGTTTGCCATTGCTTTTCTTCCAAGAAGCAAGTGTCTTTTAATATCATGGCTACAGTCATCATCCGTAGTGATTTTGGAGCCCAAGAAGATAGTCTGTCACTGTTTCCATCGTTTCCCCATCTATTTGCCATGAAGTGATTGGACCAGATGCCATGATCTTAGTTTTCTGAATGTAAGATGGTAGGTGTTTCTAAGACAATTTCATACATCATCTAGCCCTCTTGTAGTAGGCAGGTCCCCAGCTTATCTATGGGTTACCACACGTGTGTGTGTGTATGTGTGTATACTAAATCACTTCAGTCACGTCTGACTTTTGTGACTCTATGGACTGTGGCCTGCCAGGCTCCTCTGTCTATGGAAATCTCGAGGCAAGAATGCTGGAGTGGGTCATCATGCTCCTCCAGGGGATGTTCCCAACCCAGGAATCGAACTCATGGCTCTTGCATCTGCTGCGTTGGCAGGCGTGTTCTTTACCACTAGTGCCACCTGGGAAGCCCCCTCCACACACATACCTAGACTAGATGAACTCTTATTCAGCCATTACAATCAAATGGCTTGGGAGATAGATGAATTCTTAGGAATAGGCATGAAAAGGGAATAGAAAGCTAAAATAAACTGATGAGTGTTAAAAGAAAATGAAAAATTCACCAAAGGCTTCCATCTTCCCAAAATTTCATGTCCAGATGGTTTTATAAGTAGATACTTTCAAGAAACTATCTGAGACAGGGAAAGAGAAAGCTGCCCAGATAACATGAGATTGGCATAATCTCTTTTTTTTTGGCTGTGACGGGTCTTTGTTGCTGTGTGGGAGCTCCGTCTAGCTGCAGTGAGTGAGGCTGCTCTCTAGTTGTGGTATGCCAGCTCCTTATTGTGGAGCCTTCTCTTGTTGCAGAGCAGGGGCTCTAGGCCTGCAGGCTTCAGTAGCTGCTGCATGTGGGTTCCGTAGTTGTGGCACATGGGCTTAGTTACCTCACGGTATGTGGGATCTTCCCAGACCAGGGATTGAACCTGTGTCCCCTACAATGGCAGGTGGATTCTTAAACTCTGGACCATCAGGGAAGCTCAAGACTGGTATAATCTTGATTCTAAAGCCAGAGAAGATCAATATAAGAAAATTATAGGCCCATTTAATTTATGAATGTAGATCCCAAAACCCTACATAGTATTGAAACATTCTTGCATCCTAGGGATAAATTTCACTAGGTCATAGCATATGATCCTTTTAATGCACTGTTGAATTCAGTTTGTTAATATTCTATGGAGGATTTTTACACCAATATTCATCAGGGATATTGGTCTGTACTTTTCTTTTCTGGTAGTTTTTTTGGTTTGGGTGTCAGGGTGATGCCAGCTTCACAAAATGTGTTTGGAGGTGTTGTCTCTTCTTCTTCTTTTTTTTAAGAATTTAAGAAGGATCAATAGTAATTCTTCTTTGAATGTTTGGTCACTCCTGCAGTCTGGGCTTTTCTTTGTTGTGAAGTTTTTAAGTGAATTCCTGAATCAATCTTCCTATTGGTCTGTTAAGGCTTTCTACTTCTTGATTCAGAAAATGTGGTATATATCTAAATAATGGACTATTATTCAGCCTTTATAAAGGATGAAATTCTGCTGTTTGCAATGACGTGTATAAACCTGAAGGACATTATGCTAAAGGAAGTAAGGCAGATGCAGAAAGGCAAATACTACACTATCTCACTTGCAGAATCTAAAATAGTCAAACTCAGACTTCCCTGATGGTCCAGTGGTTAAGAATCTGCCTTCCAATGCAAGGGACACAGTTCAACCCCTGGTCTGGGAAGATCCCACATGCCACGGGACAACTAAACCTGTGCACCACAACTCCTGAAGCCCGTGTGCAGCAACTACGGAAGCCTATGTACCTACAGCCCATGCAGGGCAACAAAGGATAGCCCCCACTCACCGCAAAGCCTGCATGCAGCAATGAAGACCCAGCACAGTCAAAAATAAGTACATAAATAAAAAGATAAATAAACATTTAAAAAATAAAAGTCAAACTCATAGAAGCAAAGAGTAGAATGGTGATTGACAAGGGCTATAGGGAAGGAGAAATAAGGAGATGTTGATCAAGAGGTACAAAGTTTCAGTTATGCAAAGTGAATAAGTTCTGGAGATCTAATGTACAATATTTACTATGAATAATGGTACTATATCACACACTTGAAATTTGCTAACAGGGTGTATCTTAAGTGTCCTCACCACATTAAAAAAGAAGTCAGGAGAAGAAAATGGTAAATATGTGCGGTGATTCACATACTAGTTAGTTTGATTACAGTGATTATTTTACAATGTGAGTGTATATCAAATTATCGAGTTGTATACCTTAAGTACACAAATTTCTAATTGTCAATTACATGCAATAAAGCTGGAAAAAGGAAAGAAAATTCTACACAGAAAATTAGTCAACAAAATCCAACAGTGTATTCAGAAAATAGTATTTCTTAAGTAGGGTATATTTCAAGAATGCAAGGATGGCTCAACATAAGAAAATCTATCATTGTAATCTATCACATTGGTAGTCTGAAAGGAATAAATCATATGATTATCACAATTCATGTAGAGAAAGCATTTAATGTAATTCATCCAAGAATGTTTCACATAGTGGGGCAAAATTAACAGAGAAGTGTTCCTTCTAGAATTATATCATGATGCATTTTCATTCAACAAACACTTACTGAGTGACTACTCGGTATCAAGCACCACCTACACAAACTTTTTACGTGGTACCCTCTAGTTTTCATTACAGCCTCATGCAGTGGATTCGATGATGATCCCATTTTATAGTTGCATACTGTAAAGTATGGGATTCCCAGGTGGCTTGGTGGTAAAGAATATGCTTGCAAATCCAGGAGACACAGGAGATGTGGGTTCAGTCCCTAGGTTGAGAAGATCCCCTGGAAGAGGGAATGGCAACCCACTACAGTATTCTTACCTGAAAAATTTCATGGACAGAGGGCCCTGGTGGGCTACAGTCCATGGGATCACAGAGAGTCAGACATGACAGAGTACAAGCCAACTGAAAAGTATAGTTCCCCACAGTGAGCCATGTGGCCCTGAAACTATTATCTTCCTCTCTGAAAAACAGGACCCTCAATTCTGTCCTGGGTCATAGGCACAAAGTCTGCTGATCTATGTTAGAGGCCTCTGGAGGGCATCATTCCCATTCAGTTTGCCAAGACACGTGGATCAGCAGAAGCCAGGCCTGGAAGTCAGCAAAGAGGAAGATTGACAGACTTTGGCCGCCACCAGTGACCTCTCCCGTGAGAATCTGGTTCCAGGCGGAACCCCAACTTTATTATTTATAGCTCTCCTTTCTCCCAGCTGGAGAGGGAGCTCTGTTTATGTACTTAGCTGATGGATGACTCAGCCAGAGACTGAAAAGCTGACGGAGCCCTAGTGAACTGTCAGGAAGAACTGAAACTGGTGACCTCAGCTGCTCTAGAAGCCAGTAAAGCCCCTGTCTCCAGGCACCAGAGAGAGACCACAGCGAACTCTGGGTCCCACTGTTAGAGATGCCTGCGCCTGGGAGGTTCACTCTTTTCAGAGGAACTCCATACAGCCTCCTCATTCTCACCGCAAGACCACTGCTGTTTTCCTGGCTTTAGGGCTACATCTACCCATTGCAGAAACCTGGGTTCAAGTCCCAGCTCTGACAGTTACAGTTGTATGACCTCCGGCAAGTTACTGTTCTTTCTAAGCTTCAGTTTGTTGCTGTTGTTGTTGTTCAGTCGCTAAGTCATGTCTGACTCTGCAACCCCACGGACAGGGACTGCAGAACTCCTGCCAGGCTCCGCATCCTCCACTATCACCTAGAGTTTGCTCAGATTCATGTCCATTGAGTCAATGATACTACCTAATCATCTTATCCTCGCTACCCCCTTCTTTTGCCTTCAATCTTTACCATCATCAGGGTCTTTTCTAATGAGTCAGCTCTTCACATCAGGTGGCAAAGTATTGGGGCTTCAACTTCAGCAACAGTCCTTCCAATGGATATTCAGGGTTGATTTCCTTTAGGATCGACTGGTTGGATCTCCTTGCTGTCCAAGGGACTCTCAAGAGTCTTCTCCAGCACCACAATTTGAAAGCATCATTTCTTCCACGCTCAGACTTCTTTATGGTCCAGCTCTCACATCTGTACATGACTAATGGAAAAACCATACCTTTGACCATACGGACCTGTATCAGTGAAGCGATAGATGACTCTGCTTTTTAATATTCCGTATAGGTTTGTCATAGCTTTGTTTCCGAAAAGCAAGCATCTTTTAATTTCATGGCTACAGTCACCATCTGCAGTTTACAGTTTACTCATCCATAAAATGGCATCAGTAAAAGTAGCTACCTAATAGACTTATCGTGAGGCATCAATATGGTGGCGCGTGCAAATAGCTTAGCACGGTACTTCGAACACCATGTGTCCATTACATGTTAATTATATGTTAGAAGTTATTGTCTTTACTATTACTATTGTTATTACTATTGTTGTCCCATCTAAGGATAAAGGGGGAGGACAACTGGTGGCAATAGCTTTCACAGAATGATTTAATACCTTAAAGTCCTTGATAAAGACTTTGTCATGTGGCCCAATCTCTCAGCTGATGTCTGATCCCACTAGGTTGTCTATAACACCATTCTCATCCATCAGGTGGCCCATTCTATCTATGGACTGTTGGAAAGTTCTACCTTGTTGCCAAGGACATATGGAGTTGCTTCCTGTGCTGAATGGTTTCCACGTATTCATCCAGACCCACCCTCTACCTCCTCTACCCTGCTTTCTGCCCCAAGATGCTGAGTAGTGTGGACCACATCAACAGTAGTTAATTCCTGCCCTCTAGCTTATAGTTGGGTACAGCCAACTGAAGACACTTGCAGATGAATAGGACACAGGAGGAGAGAGGCTGAGGGATTAATATCCTCAGCACTGTCCTTGCCGAGATACGGTGTGTTGGTTGTATTTCTCCACTTCAGGCCACAGCTCTTGCCAGGCAGCCCTGTCCCACATCTACAGCTCCTTTCTCTGGATTCTGGTAACTGGGTCCTTTTTTTTTTCATTCCTATTCACTATCTCGAACCTTCTCCATGATGCCTTTTTGGACTCCCTCCTCTCCTCCAATGCCATCCTGCAAACTGATAGCATCAAATGAATTTTGTTATTAATGTTTAAAAACTAAGAGGTTTCATATTTTAAAAATCTAGATTTCTAGTCTCTGTTAGAAAATGTGGTCACTTTGGTCATCATGGGCCAGCACTGCCCTGTGGAAAGAACAGGGTATAAGAGGAAGGGTCTGCACCCACCACCTGGGTCCCTTACTCCTCAACCTATTTGGCCTCAGCTTCTTCTTGAACTCTGTTCCAGCCACACTGTCCCCTTGGCTTTTGTTCAGACAAACCTAGGACCTTCCCACCGAAGGACAGAGGTCCTGTCCCATCCTCACTCTGCTCTTGGAGCCCTCCTTCCCTGGTCTATGTTGTGAACCCCAAAGAGCAGCATGTGCAACCGTCATGATGGGTTGACTTGTGTCACCCTAGAATGAGGTACTTTGAAGTCCTAACCCTCAGTATCTGTGATGGCACCTTACCTGGAACTGGGATCTTCACTGATGTAACCAGGTTACATGATGTAACCAGGTTAACATAAGGTCATTAGGGTGCCCCCAATCCAGGACTGCTGTCCTTATAAGAAGAAAGAGGACTTCCGTGGTGATCTGGTGGTGATGAACCTGCCTGCCAATGCAGGGTTTCATCCCTGGCCCAGGAAGATTTCACATACTGAGGGACAGCTAAGTCTGTACCACACTACTGAGTCCATGCTCTAGAGAGCCCTTGCTTCACAACAAAAGAAGCCACTGCAGTGAAGACCAGGTGCCGCAACTAGAGTGTAGCCCCTACTCACCACAACCAGAGAAAGCCCATGCACGCACCAATGAAGACCCAGTGCAGCCAAAAAGTAAATTAATAAAAAGAAGTTTTTTAAAGAGGGAAATTTGGATAGTCACACACGAAGCAAGCCATGTAAAGACAGAGGCAGAGATTGAAGTGATGTTTCTACAAGTCAGGTAAGGCCAAGAGTTGCCAGCCATCCCCAGGAGCTAGCAGAGGCAGGGAAGGAGTCTTCCTTAGAAGAACTGATAGCATGCAGTGTCCTGTGGGGCTCCCAGGCACAAGGCCTCTCTGTGTCCCCCATTTCTCTGATTACAGGAAGCAGCCTTCATTCAACCTCTATAGCTTTCCCTGAGTCCCAACGGGCAGTTTTAGTTCAGTTCAGTTGCTCAGTCATGTCTGACTCTTTGCGACCCCTTGAATCGCAGCACGCCAGGCCTCCCTGTCCATCACCATCTCCTAGAGTTCACTCAGACTCACATCCATCAAGTCCGTGATGCCATCCAGCCATCTCATCCTCGGTCATCCCCTTCTCCTCCTGCCCCCAAGCCCTCCAAGCATCAGAGTCTTTTCCAATGAGTC
>SJYQ01002260.1:864288-877804 GCA_006410935.1 Redunca redunca
TTCAGCCTTGCCATCTCTTGTTTGACCACTTCCAATTTGCCTTGATTCATGGACCTGACATTCCAGGTCCCTAGGCAATATTGCTCTTTACAGCATCAGATCTTGCTTCTATCACCAGTCACATCCACAGGTGGGTATTGTTTTTGCTTTGGCTCCATCCCTTCATTCTTTCTGGAGTTATTTCTCCACTGATCTCTAGTAGCATATTGGGCACCTAATGACCTGGGGAGTTCCTCTTTTGGTATCCTATCATTTTGCCTTTTCATACTGTTCATGGGGTTCTCAAGGCAAGAATACTGAAGTGGCTTGCCATTCCCTTCCTAAGCAGTTGTTAATTAAGGAAGGGAGGGGATGAGAGACCAGTGAGAAACAGTCAAAGGAAGCCTCAGGGCAAGGCCTTGTATCCCCATCAAAGGATGCACAGGACAATATCTTTGCAGATACTGGAACCCCCTCCAGGTTGAAAAGTTAACTATGGTATGCTGCCCACAAGCATAGAGCCCTCAGACCAGTTGGACCTGAAGTTTGATGGTGCTGACTCCTATTTACCTCACCACTGATCCATTAGAAGAATGTCCACGAGCTGATCACACCCTCTTTGAACAATTACTACAGAACTTCTATCTTTTCCAAGTTGGGACTCGTGGTTTTGAGGGCATTAACCCATTGTGGCCCCATTTGCCTGGCAAAGTAATAAAGCTATCCTTTTCTATTTTACCCAAAACTCTGGCTCTGAGATTCAGTTTGGTGTACAGAGAAGCTGAGCGTTCAACATCAGAATGGCAGTTTCTGAACCAGGTAGCCACATCAGTCCAACCATCCATGTCAAGTAAGTGGAATAAACTAGCACAAACACAACCATCTTCAGAAAGCACATTGCAGGTACTTTCAAAGAAGAAGGAAGTCACCTGAAACATGGAGGAAGAGAGAGGAAATGGTGATGGTGTGTCCCAAAACACCTTTGACTAAATCCCTGGACAACAGTCAACAGGCATTTATTGAGCACCTACTCTGTGAATGCACCAGAGTTTAAACTCAGTGCCAGTGGCTCAACTATTCTGCTTAACTCACATAAAGACTGTGAGTTGATAAAGTACATCTCTCACAGGAATTAACAGCTCTGATTATGTTCAAAACAAGTTCAAATGTCTCTGGCCCAGGGAAAGTGAAAGTCACTCAGTCATGTCCAGCTCTTCATTACCCCATAGACTATACAGTCCGTGGAATTCTCCAGGCCAGAATACTGGAGTGGGTAGCCTTTCCCTTCTCCAGGGGAATCTTCCCAGCCCAGGGATCAAACCCAGGTCTCCTGCATTGCAGGCGGATTCTTTACCAGCTGAGCCACAAGGGAAACCCAAGAATACTGGAGTGGGGAGCCTATCCCTTCTCCAGTGGATCTTCCCAGCCCAGGAAAGTTAGCACCCAAAATACCATTAGCAGACCTGAAACAACATTTTATCACCAGAAGTACAGCTCTTGTTACACCATTTTCTTCTCAAATGTTCTACTGCAAATTTCTACAAGAAGATCTGGAAGGCATTATAACAATGATGCTAATAATGGTATCTAGTCCCATCACTTCATGGCAAATAGATGGAGGAGAAAATGGAAATAGTGTCAGACTTCATATTCTTGGCTTCAAAATCATTGTGGACAGTGACTGCAGACATGAAATTAAAAGATGCTTGCTTTTTGGAAGAAAAGCTATAACAAACCTAGACAGCATATTAAAAAGCAGAGACATCATTTTGCTGACAAAGGTCTGTATAGTCAAACCAGAAGTCAAGTACGGATTTTTCCAGTAGTCAAGTACGGATGTGAGAGTTGGACCATAAAGAAACCTGAGTGCCAAAGAATTGATGCCTTCAAGTTTTGATGCTGGAGAAGACTCTTGAGAGTTCCTTGGAATTCAAGGAGATCAAACCAGTCAATCTTAAAGGAAATCAGTCCAGAATATTCATTGGAAGGACTGATGCTGAAGCTGAAGATCCAATACTTTGGTCCCCTGATGTGAAGAGCTTACTCACTGGAAAAATCATGATGCAGAGAAAGATTGAGGGCAGGAGAAGGGGGTGACAGAGGATGAGATGGCATCACCAACTCAATGGACGTGAGTTTGAGTAAACTCCAGGAGACAGTGAAGGACAGGGGAGCCTGACGTGCTAAAGACCATGGGGTCGCAAAGAGTCTGATATGACTTAGCCACTGAACAACTATAATAATACCTAATATTTACAAAGGGAATAGTTTTACAATGCTGGTGCATGCTAGACATTTTTACAATTGTTTTATCATTTAAAGGGAGGGTATGATTATGATTATTATGGTGCCCCTTTATAGATGAACCTGATACACACAGAGATTTGATTACTTATCCAGGCTGGTACATAGTAGAACCAAATTTCTCTGAGTCTAGGACTTTAGACCATTATTTCTTTTCTATCTTAAGGTTTAACTTAAAAATTTTTGTGTGTGTTTTAAAATATATATATTAGTACCATAGAACATGTTACATAATAAACAAATAAATAAATATTAGGCACACACTGAAGTTTGGGTTCAACCTCAGGATTTAACCAGAATCTTTTCGTTTGTTTCTAAGGTTTTATTTGTTTGTTTATTCTTGGTTGCCTGGGATCTTCGTTGCTGTGCACAATCACTTCCTCTAGTTGCAGCGCACGGGCTTCTCACTGCAAAGGCTTCTCTTGTTGTAGAGCACAGCCTCTAGGGCATGCAGGCTCAGTCGTTGTGGTGCATGGGCTTAGTTGCCCTGAAGCACATGGAATCTTCCAGAACCAGAGACTGAACCGGTATCCCCTGCATTGGTAGGCAGATTCTTAACTACTGGACCACCAGGGAAGTCCTCAACCAGAATCTTAATTGACTCTAGCCCCCTATTTTTTATGCTGTCTTCTTAGAAATGGGCCACCCATTCATGACAGGTCATGCAAAAGAAGAGTATGAATGTCGTGTAGACATAAAACAAGTGAGAGCTGGTTCACTCTGACAAAGACAAAGCCATTTTCATTTGAATATCATTGCGCAAATCTGTGCAAGTCTTTCATGTCCTTCCTACATCTAACACTGAAAAGCTATGGGCAAGTGAAAACAAAAACCAAATGCATCTTCAGAAACAAATATTCAGTAACAAGGGTGCAAATATTTATCCAAGAAGTATCAGAAAATATCAGGCAAGTTATCATTCTCTGATTTTATGTTTAATTAGAAAGTGAATTATGGAAACACTCAGTTTATTATACACAAACAAACATTGCAAATGAACACTATTTGTCTGGTTTGCTAATTGGAAATCAGCCAGTCTTTCCACCAAGCAATTATAAACAGACTCTAATCGCTTGGCTGGAAGAGAGACGCAAGCTTGCTGAGTCGAATGCTGCTGCTGTTATTAGCTTCGTGACATTAATAGTGTTTAGTAAGAGCCATGAGGATTAGCACCCACCAGCCGGGCTAATCTGACAAAGGCAATTGAAACCCCAAAGAAACAGGACATAATTATAACTTATGAGGGATAAAGGCTTAAAACATGTTTCTGAACACTATCTACTGCAGTGTCTCTCTCTCTCACAATGTGGGGGGGAATGAAGGCAGTGCTCCTGCTCCAAGAGGCATTAGGGAATGTGGGCTGAAAAGATCTGAAAGTATATACATTCTTTGATCCAGAAGTCCACATCCAGGAATTTATTTTATAGAATTATAACTTTAAAAAAACCTTTCAAAAATTTGGTTACAAGAATGTTCATCATCACATGGCTTAAAACCGTGAGAAATTGGTTTAGAGCATCTACCCCGAATATTCATTAGAAGGACTGATGCTGAAGCTGAAGCTCTAATCCTTTGGCCACCTGATGCAGAGAGCCGACTCATTGGAAAAGATCCTGATGCTGGGAAAGATTGAAGGCAGGAGGAGAAGAGGGCAGCAGAGGACGAAATGGTTGGATGGCATCACCAACTCAGTGGATATGAACCTGAACAAACTCAGAGAGATAGAACGACAGGGGAGCCTGGTGTGCTGCAGTTCATGGGGATGCAAAGAGTCAGACACAACTTAGTGAGTGAACAATGACAAACAAGAGAGCATCCACACGATGGAGTACTATGTAGCTATGAAAAAAGATGCTACAGAACTGGATACCCTGATGCATAAAGAAGAGACATTTCCCAAAGAACGTATGTAAATGGCAAAAAAAAAAAACCACTTTAAAAATGCTCAACATCACTAATCATTAGAGAAATGCAAATCAAAACTGCAATGAGATACCACTCCACACCCATTAAGATGGCAGCTATAATTAAAAAAAAAAACAAACCAGAAAACAACAAATGGTAATGAGGATGTGGAGTGGAGGAATTGGAATTCTTACACAGTATTGGTGGGAATATAACATGGTGTAGCCACTGTGGAAAACAATATGGTGACTCCTCAAAAAAATTAACTTAGAAGTATTCTATGATTCTTTGGTGGCTCAGTGGTAAAGAATCTGCCTGCAATGCAGGAGATGTGGGTTCCATCTTTGGGTTGGGAAGATCCTCTGAAGGAGGAAATGGCAACCCACCCCAATATTCTTGCCAGGAAAAATCTCAGGGACAGAGGAGCCTGGCGGGCTAGTCTGTGGGGCCAAAAAGAGTCAGACTGAACACAACATCTAAATGGTTCAGCCCTTACACTTCTGGGTATATACACAAAAGAACTGAAAGCAGGGACTTGAACAGATATATATATACACCAATGTTAACAGCAAAAGCCAATGTTCACTCACAATAGACAAAGATGGAAACAACCCAAAGGCCCACTGATGGATAAATCAAACATGGAAACACACAGAGTGGAATATTGGTCAGCCTCGAAAAGGAAGGACATGCTGACCCTTTCTACAGCATGGATGAATCTAGAGGACATTCTGCTAAGTGAAATAAGCCAGACACAAAAAAGATAAATATTTTATAAGTCCCATGTTCATTTTCCTGTATAGTAGAGATCTGCTTATCAAACCAGCACAGGATTCTGGTCATCTCAGCAGTGACACTTTTCTAGGTACATAAGTGAACGGACATTTTTCTTTCTATACTAGGATCTCAAGATTTTCATATTTATGAATCAGTTTTTGAGTCTGATAACCTCTGAATGATTTGAAAAAAATACACAAAGCCAACTCACTAGACCCTGGATCATCAGGACCATATGAAGGCATAGCTACCCTCCAAGGCTGACGGGGCACCCCTGGAATTCAATGAAAGGTGTGATACGAAAAAGGCAAATAGGTCTCAGCACAAGTGCCACGGCACCTTGCTTATCCATAAATAATGTTGAGATGAAATGTTGCACGTAAATCCAACTAAGTAATTTAAAATGCATATAGAGAGGGGACCTCCCTGGTGGTCCAGTGGTTAAAACTCTGTGCTTCCAATGCAGGCGGCATGGGTTCGACCCCCTGGTCAGGGAAGTTCCACATGCCATGAGGTCAAAAAATAGATAAATGAAACCTTTACTAACTTAAAAAAAATGGTTTGAAACATTACAATAGAACTTAGAAGTGCCTTGGATCTCCTTATCTCAGGCACGGTCACCATAAAACGATTAAGGGTGAGGAATACAAGAGAGAGAGAAATAGAAGACAAGCATACCTTTCTTCCCTCCCCAAAGCCTTTCCAGTAACTTCTCCCCTCAACCATCCAAGCCATCTGCCAGTTCGGAGATGTCACAAGATCACCCTTGACTTAAACTCCGGCTATCTCATACGAATTACAGCAAGCGCATTTTATCCTCTGATGTCAACACTCCCATCAGGCTCTGTAACTTATCCAGGAGGACTCCTATAGCCCTCCCAGCTTCTCCTGATGCCCCACCCCTCTCAAATTGTAAACATTTTTGAAGCAGCAATGCCTTAGCACAAAGTGTTGAACATGTTTTAAATTCTATAAAATGATACACTGTATCTCTACAGAACTGGCAGGATGAAGAAAAGGAATACTGCCACAGTTATAAACATATCATATGCAGCATTTATTCAGACAAATAGAGATCTAGCTAGGTGTCATTTTAAAGCTCAGCTACTTATGCTTTTGGCAGATAGTTGAAAACAGAATGCATTCATAGCTCAGAAATGTAAAAAAAAAAAAAAAAACCAATAGTATATTGCCAATGGTCAGTGTATCAGGGTTAGCTCTGGGATTCCGGGTCGGTTATTTCACTTGTTTGAGGGGATAACCCATCCCCACAGAGAGGTTGTGGGGATTAAATATGTGAGTGCCACACCAAGAAAGGCATCTGACTCATAAATACAGCCCACTCAATGGACGCTGTATAGTCAAAGCTATAGTTTTTCCAGTAGTCACATAAGGATATGAGAAATGGACCATAAAGAAGGCTGAGCACTGAAGAATTGATGCCTTCGAATTGTAGTGCTAGAGAAGATTCTTGAGAGTCCCCTGGACAGCAAAGAGATCAAACCAGTCAATCCCACAGGAAATCAACCCTGCATATCCATTGAAAGGACTGATGCTGAAGCTGAAGCTCCAACACTTTGGCCACCTGATGGGAAGAGCCGACTCCTTAGAAAAGACGCTGATTCTGGGAAAGATAGAGGGCAAGAGGAGAAGGGGCAACAGAGGATGAGATGGTTGGATGGCATCATCCATTCAATGGACATGAGTTTGAACAAACTCTGGGAGATAGTGAAGGACAGGGAAGCCTGGAATGCTGCACTCCATGGGGTCACAAAGAGTCAGACATGACTGAGTGACTGAAGAGCAGCAACAGTGGATGCTATTTTTACGACGATTGATCTGCCTGCCTTTGGACCACATTCTTGGTGTCTGGTAAACACTCAGAAGTCTGTCCCCACAGGGTCCAACCCTGGCCATGTAAGCAACATAGAAAAGGCTATTTCTGGACGAGTCCACACTGGCATGCCTGGATGCTCCATGCCTTCATCTCTTCCATGGTCATCCATCAGTGGACTCATCCAGCTCCTGAACCCCTCTCCTGAGTACAAGCAGACTGATCTTTTCACTTGTTTCTTCATTAATGGGACATACTGAGTGCCTGCTAGGCACAGGGGAGACAGCCTTGATGTGGAAGCTGAGGTTGCAGCTCTCAGAGCACTTCCACTGCTAAGGCTCACAGATGAGCAGTAATCAACAAGAAGACACAGACACGGGACAATTTCAGGCAGTCTGTGTCCCGATCTCCTCCTGAGGAGGACTCTTGCTTATAATGTGACAGCAGAACCAAGGCAGAAGATGGCCTTTCTCTGACTCAGCAGGGAAAGTGTATGTCAGATGATGGAATTTTTTTTCCACTCTACATGTCTGAGAATGACCAAGAAAGCATTTAGAGTATTGATTTGGGGGTTACAAATAAATTCTAGCAAGTAGACAGATTCGCAAACATCAAACCTGCAAGTAAAGAGGACTGAGTAGTAAATCAGTATGATGTGATAGAGAGTGAGGAGGAGGGGTATTTCAATTTTAAGAGAGAAGTCTCTCTGAGGAAGAGGTAACCTCTCAGCTGAAACTTGAATGATGAGAAGCAGCCAGTCATGTGAGGTTCAGGGGACACAGCGTGCCAGGCAGAAGGAGCAGGAAGAGTACAGGACTTGAGGAAGACACAAGCTTGTTGAGTCAGGGAATCCGAAAGGAGCAGTTGAAGTGTACAGGGAAGCCCGTGATGGAGAGAGGAAGGAGATGCAGTTGGAGAAGTGAGGTTGAGGGTGGGTTGGTCCCAAAGTCCACATAGATCCTGGGCCATCACCTTTATAAAACTCACATCTTCCTCAAGACAAGGGCCTTCTTTCTGGCCACCCCCATGCTCCTACCCTCAGCCTCTAGATGGGTACTCCCAAGAAGCTCTGCTGGTCCCTCCACACTCTTCCTCCTGCCAGCCGAGGCCCTACTGTCTAACTTGGGCATGCTAACAAGTAGAAAGTTCTTCCTCATGTGTAATCTAAATAAGTCTGGCAACAATTCAAATTCACTTTCTGTTGTCTTAAGTAATCATTCAGGGTAGTTACCATCACAATCCTTAACATATTACAATGACCACTTTCAGAGCACAAAGCAATATGCTAAGAGCTTTAAGGGAAAAGGCTCAGAGAGGTTAAGGAACTTGTCCATAGTCTAACAGTTAAATGTAGTGGGAAAATTCAGACTCAGACCTGTCTAACTCCAAGCTGGACTCTTTATTATGTTTACTTTTCTCTCCTGGCTTGTCTCAAACATACAGAGTCTCAACACTTCTCTTTACAGATGGTCACAAATAACCTGATTCATCTCTATATAAAAGACTAGCTGGTTTATCAAGGTATGGGGACACACCTTGCCCCGTACAGAGTGAATTGAAAGTCAGTCTCTATACACACTGCTGGACATAAAATAGATAACCAATGAGGACCCACCGTATAGCACAAGGAACTTTACTCAAAATCTTGTAGTAACTGATAATGGAAGAGAATATTTTAAAAAAAGAATATACGTAAACTAAATCAGGGCTTCCCTAGTGGCTCAGATGGTAAAGAATCTGCCTGCAATGCAGGAGACCTGGGTTTGATCCCTGGGTCAGGAAGATCTCCTGGAGAAGGAAATGGCAACCTACCCCGGTATTCTTGCCTGTAGAATTTCATGGACAAGAGAAGCCTGGTGGGCTACTGTCTGTGGGGTTGCAAAGAGTCGAACACGACTGAATACTAACACTTTCACTTTTTTAAAAAATAAGTAAACCACTTCACTGTACATCTGAAATTAACGCAACCTTGTAAATCAACTATATTTCAACAGAAATAAATGAGTCAGTCTCTATGGCTTCTTAAAAAAAAATTCAACCTTAAATTTAATATTTGTTTATTTATTTGGCTGTGCCAGATCTTAGTTGTGGCATGCAGGATCTTTAATCTTCATTGTGGCATGTGGGTCTTTTTAGTTGTAGCAAGAAAACCCTTATTTGTGGCATGCAGGATCTAGTTCCCTGACCAGGGATCAAATCTGGGCCCCCTGCATTGGGAGCTCCTAGTCTTAGCCACTGGACCCCCAGGAAGGTGCTTCTATGGCTTATTCTTATTTGCAAAGTTTGCAGTCAGCAAGAGTGGGTTCAGTGTATAATCAATGGCACATTAATATTGCTTAAATTTTGAAAGTTGTAGGTGTGAAATAACTTTTGTTAAATGAATGGTTAGCCAAGAAGGATCACATTCTGTTAGTTCGACTGAGGGGACAAATGTCCTGGCATTTGTCAGGCGGTAGCCATACCCTTGTGTTTGTCATGCTGTATCGACGTTGGGTGGATGTATGCTGCTACCCATCAATAATTAGATCACTCTAAATAAATAGAAACTTATTCTGCTTATTATTCGGGGAATGTGATGGCATCCCACTCCAGTACTCTTGCTTGGAAAATCTCATGGGCTGGGCGGAGGAGCCTGGTAGGCTGCAGTCCATGGGGTCACTAAGAGTCGGGCACAACTGAACGACTTCACTTTCACTTTTCACTTTCATGCATTGGGGAAGGAAATGGCAACCCACTCCAGTGTTCTTGTCTGGAGAATCCCAGGGACAGCGGAGCCTGGTGGGCTGCCATCTATGGGGTTGCACAGAGTCGAACACGACTGAAGCGACTTATAATAATAAGCAGCAGCTGCTTATTATTGGACCATACACTTCCCTTCCCCAAAGCCTCTTGTAACTGAATTATGCATGTCATGCTGAGTTTATGTTGAGGATCATTTCCTCTGGTGAATTCCTATCTATCTGTCAGAACTCAGCTAAGGGGTCACCTCCTCAGAGAAGCCTTCTGGGTATTCTCCTAATGAAGGTACTTATTCCCTACTCTGCCTTCCCCTTAAATCTTGTGGAAAACATGTTCATTAAAACAAAAGTAACTGTATGAGGTAATAAATGTTAAATTGTTTGTGGTGATCATTTCACAATGTATATCAGATCATCATATTGTTACTTTAAATATATTCCAGTTTTATTTGTCAATTATAGTTCAATAAAGATGAAAAAATTAAAATCCCAATAAGCAGCTAGAAAATCACCTTGCATGGATTTCTGCTGCTGCTGCTGCTCGGTCAGTTCAGCCGTGTCCTACAGCTTGCCACTCCATGGACTGTCGTCTGCCAAGCTCCTCTGTCCTTGGGATTCTCCAGGCAAGAATACTGGAATGGGTTACCATGCCCTCCTCTAGGGGAACTTCCCCACTCAGGGATCGAACCTGCATCTCCTGTGTCTCCTGCATTGCAGGGAGATTCTTTATTGGCTGTGCCACCAGGGAAGCCCTGCATAGATTTCTATTGTTGCACAAATTAGATGTTTAAAAATTATAAAGATTTCAGACACAAAAAGTTACAGAGAAATAACTTCGCAGACACCTGCCTACTCATCATTTAGAGTTAAATAAAAGCATTTTGCAATATTTGTGTCAGATATCTTTTTGAAACAACTAACTAACTAGTTATATATATGGCTAAAACCATGCCTTCACTCCATTTTTTTCCCTCCCTCTTTGAGAGTAAAGAATAAGGAAAAAACAAGGTGGAATCAAGCTCAGAAAAGCAATCAGCAATTCTTGGTGCATCTTTTGCTAGTTCTCAGAATCCTGATGCCATCTAGAGGAAGAAACCCCATTACAAAGGGTGTCGGAGAACTAGATGACTGCTGATGGATGAATCAGTGAGGCAAGAATAATGACAGTGACTGAGGGTAGGGACCATCTTTGAAGAACTGAGGGTAGAGATGGTCTTTGACGTTTCTCATGTTCTGAAAGCTACATATTAAGCTTATGTTGAATTATACACTGGTTAATGTCTAATCCACCTTTTTAAGCATGCTTGTTATGACCTAAACAAAGTGGAAATAATGAAAGCCAATCACATTTAGGAATGTTAGACATTAGGAAGGGAAGGGGGCTTCTCCAGTGGCTCAGCAGTAAAAAATTGTCCAGCAATGCAAGAGGCGTTGGAGATGCAGGTTTGATCCTTGGGTGAGGAAGATCCTCTGGAGGAGGAAACGGCAACCCACTTCAGTATTCTTGCCTGGAGAATCCCATGGACAGAAGAGTCTGCCAGGCTATGGTCCACAGGATCTCAAAAAGTTGGACACAACTGAAGCAACTTAGCCCACATGCATACAGGAAGGGAAGGAGAACCCCACATTGTAGGTTGTGCTAATGTCAGTTTCCAGGGGATGACATCAGGATCAGAAGGAAGTTTGTTGGCTCTCAGTAGATACACAATTACCTGAAATAAAATGAATGAATGCCCTGCACACCCTAGAGGCCATGCTCCACAACACAAGAAGCCACTGCAATGAGAAGCCTGCATGCTGCATCCAGAGAAAGCCTGAGTGTAGCAACGAAGACACAGAGCAGCCAAAAAAAAAAAAGATATTAAAAAAATGAGCCAATGAATGAGTGAATAAATAAATGAACTGGTGTGTACTCAACTACCAAAGAGAAGGACGGAGCTCCCTGTCTGTCTTTACCCTGTGCTGAGGAACTGGAGCTAAGTCCATGTACCCTTCCTCAATCAATAAATCTTGATAAACTGTCTCCCTTCTCCTATTTTTATATTTTAGTTTCTGATTTTCCTCTTGTTTCATGCTTTTTGGCATTAGTGCCCCTACAGTTTTATTATACAATGCTTCCAATCTTCTCTGGAAGTTGGAAGTTGACAAGGTTCTCAGTTGTGGCATGCGGGATCTCAGATCTACGTTTCAGCATGCAGGATCTTTTAGTTGCGGCATGTGGGATCCAGTTCCCTGACCAGGGATCGAACCCCGGCCCCTCTGCATTGGGAGCATGGAGTCTTGGCCACTGGAGCACCAGGGAAGCTGCTATGCAGTTTGTGAGTTTCTATGCAAGACATACCAGTGATGTTAGGAGTGTGTGTGAAGACGTAGAGGATGAGCCCCAGCTTTGCAGTCTGACAGGTCTGGGTTCAAGTCATTTAATTTCTCTGAACTTGAATTTTCTCCCTTTGACAAAGGAGATAAAACACATGGCTCTTCATGGCCGTTGTGACACTAAAGTAAATTTTGAAGTTACGTTAAAGATGTCAATATAAGAAACAGAAAACTTAAAGTGGTCCATTTTCAAGAAAAGCTAGCTCTGGGTGACAGCTTGCTGATATAATAATAGCTGATAGTCCTAAGAAAACTAGAAAGTCCGGGCAAACAGAGGGAGGGCTGGATGCCTAGGATTTTCACGCAGGTTCATTCTATTGGTGAATTCAAAACCTAAGAATGGGATTAGGGTTTTGTGCGGGTTCATCCTATTGGTGAATTCAAAATGTAAGAACAGAAATAGGTGTGTAGGAAAGGAGCAAACAAGATGTAAGGCAGGGGCCAGCCCATAAAGAGGGAGGGAACAAACCTAGGCAATATCCAGGAAGATTGTTCACCCACAGTGCCCAGCCAATGAGGAACTGGGGAGGGACTTGTGTGCTGGGGATAAGGTGCTCAGTGTAACAACTCTGGGTGTGCCTGCCCACCAGACACCCGATCTTCCGAGACCATCACTAAAGAATCGCTTCTGGCTGCAGCTTGTTTCTCCAAGTCCATTCTTTATAGGCTGGTGAGCATGTTTCTTGCATTAATAATAATCATCAGTTCAGTTCATTTCAGTCACTCAGTCATGTCTGACTCTTTGCTACCCCACGAATCGCAGCACGCCAGGCCTCCCTGTCCATCACCATCTCCCAGAGTTCACTCAAACTCACGTCCATCGAGTCGGTGATGCCATCCAGCCATCTCATCCTCTGTTGTCCCCTTCTCCTCTTGCCCCCAATCCCTCCCAGCATCAGAGTCTTTTCCAATGAGTCAGCTCTTTGCATCAGGTGGCCAAAGTCCTGGAGTTTCAGCTTTAGCATCATTCCTTCTAAAGAATACCCAGGGCAGATCTCCTTCAGAATGAACTGGTTTGATCTCCTTGCAGTCCAAGGGACTCTCAAGAGTCTTCTCCAACACCACAGTTCAAAAGCATCAATTCTTCGGCGCTCAGCTTTCTTCACAGTCCAACTCTCACATCCATTCACGACTACTGGAAAAACCATAGCCTTGACTAGACAGACCTTTGTTGGCAAAGTAATGTCTCTGCTTTTGAATATGCTATCTAGGTTGGTCATAACTTTCCTTCCAAGGAGTAAACGTCTTTTAATTTCATGGCTGCAATCATCATCTGCAGTGATTTTGGAGCCCCCAAAATAAAGTTTGACACTGTTTCCCCATGTATTTGCCATGAAATGATGACACCAGATGCCATGATCTTCGTTTTCTGAATGTTGAGCTTTAAGCCAACTTTTTCACTCTCCTCTTTCACTTTCATCAAGAGGCTTTTTGGTTCCTCTTCACTTTCTGCCATAAGGGTGGTGTCATCTGCATATCTGAGGTTATGGAGATCTCTCCTGGCAATCTTGATTCCAGCTTTCGCTTCTTCCAGTCCAGCGTTTCTCATGATGTACTCTGCATAGAAGTTAAATAAGCAGGGTGACAATATACAGCCTTGACG
>SJYQ01002260.1:877952-888419 GCA_006410935.1 Redunca redunca
TTAATAAAGCAGAAATAGATGTTTTTCTGGAACTCTCTTGCTTTCTCCATGATCCAGCGGATGTTGGCAATTTGATCTCTGGTTCCTCTGCCTTTTCTAAAACCAGCTTGACCATCTGGAAGTTCACGGTTCACCTACTGCTGAAGTCTGGTTTGGATAATTTTGAGCATTACTTTACCAGCATGTGANTTGTTTTCCTCTATTTCTTTGCATTGATTGCTGAGGAAGTCTTTCTTATGTCTTCTTGCTGTTCTTTGGAACTCTGCATTCAGATGCTTATATCTTTCCTTTTCTCCTTTGCTTTTCACTTCTCTTCTTTTCACAGCTATTTGTAAGGCCTCCCCATACAGCCATTTTGCTCTTTTGCATATCTTTTCCATGGGGATGGTCTTGATCCCTGTCTTCTGTACAATGTCACGAACCTCAGTCCATAGTTCATCAGGCACTCTATCTATCAGATCTAGTCCCTTAAGTGTACTTCTCACTTCCACTGTATAATCATAAGGGATTTGATTTAGGTCATACCTGAATGGTCAGTCTAGTGGTTTTCCCCAGTTTCTTCAATTTAAGTCTGAATTTGGCAATAAGGAGTTCATAATCTGAGCCACAGTCAGCTCCCGTCTTGTTTTGCTGACTGTATAGAGGTTCTCCATCTTTGGCTGCAAAGAATATAATCAGTCTGATTTCTGTGTTGACCATCTGGTGATGTCCATGTGCAGAGTCTTCTTCTGTGTTGTTGGAAGAGGGTGTTTGCTATGACCAGTGCGTTCTCTTGGCAAAACTCTATTAGCCTTTGCCCTGCTTCATTCCATATTCCAAGGCTAAATTTGCCTGTTACTCCAGGTGTTTCTTGACTTCCTACTTTTGCAGTCCAGTCCCCTATAATGAAAAGGATATCTTTTTTGGGTGTTAGTTCTAAAAGGTCTTGTAGGTCTTCATAGAACCTTTCAACTTCAGCTTCTTCAGCATTACTGGTTGGGGCATAGACTTGGATAACGGTGATATTGAATGGTTTGCCTTGGAGACAAACAGAGATCATTCTGTCGTTTTTGAGATTGCATCCAAGTACTGCATTTCGGAATCTTTTGTTGACCATCACGGCTACTCCATTTCTTCTAAGGGATTCCTGCCTACAGTAGTAGATATAATGGTCATCTGAGTTAAATTCACCTATTCCAGTCCATTTTAGTTCGCTGATTCCTAGAATGTCAACGTTCACTCTTGTCATCTCCTGTTTGACCACTTCCAATTTGCCTTGATTCACGGACCTAACATTCCAGGTTCCTATGTAAAATTGCTCTTTACAGCATAGGACCTTGCTTCTATCACCAGTCCCATCCACAGCTGGGTATTGTTTTTGCTTTGGCTCCATCCCTTCATTCTTTCTGGAGTTATTTCTCTACTGATCTCCAGTAGCACATTGGGCACCTACTGACCTGGGGAGTTCATCTTTCAGTATCCTATCATTTTGCCTTTTCATACTGTTCATGGGGTTCTCGAGGCAAGAATACTGAAGTGGTTTGCCATTTCCTTCTCCAGGGGACCACATTCTGTCAGACCTCTCCACCATGACCCTCCCGTCTTGGGTGGCCCCACAGGGCATGGCTTAGTTTCATTGAGTTAGACAAGGCTGTGGTCCTAGTGTGATTAGATTGACTAGTTTTCTGTGATTATGGTTTCAGTGTGTCTGCCCTCTGATGCCCTCTTGCAACACCTACCATCTTATTTGGGTTTCTCTTAGCTTGGGTGTCGGGTATCTCTTCACGGCTGCTCCAGCAAAGCGCAGCCGCTGTTCCTTACCTTGGACGATGGGTATCTCCTCACCGCTGCCCCTCCTGACCTTGAATGTAGAGTAGCTCCTCTAGGCCCTCTTGCACCCACGCATCCACTGCTTCTTGGACATGGGGTTGTTCCTCTGGCCTCTGCCCTTGGCCTCAGGGTTAGAGGTAGCTCCTTCCACTGCCGCCTCTGACCTCGGGCGTGGGGTAGCTCCTCCCCGCTGCCGCCCCTGGCCTTGGGGTGGAGGGTAGCTCCTCCCGGCCGCCGCCCCTGACCTTGGATGCGGGATAACTCCTTTCGGCTGCCGCCCCTGACCTTGGACGTGGGGTAGCTCCTTTTGGCCGCCGCCCCTCGGGCATGGGGTCCTCCCGGCTTCTGCCCCTAACCTCGGATGTGGGGTAGCTCCTCTAGCCAGCGCTTGTGCACTGTCGCAGCCATAAGATCCAGCAATTTCACTTATGGGTATATACCCAAAAGAACCAAAAGCCAGGACTCAAAAATTCTTGTATTCCAACGTTCATAGCAGCATTATTCACAATAGCCAAAAAGTGGAAACCACCAAGAGGCCATCAATGGATGAATGGATAAACGAAATATGGTATAAACCTATGATGGAATATTATTCAGCCTTACAAAGGAATCAGATTCTGATACAACATGGATAAACCTTGAAAACATGCTAAGTGAAAAATTAACCAGAAAAAAGGGACAGCTACTGTATGATTCCACATATGAGGTACTTCGTACAGGCAAATTAATAGAGATAGAAAATAAAATCGAGGTTATCAGGGGCTAGGAGAAGGGAGTTATTGCTTACAAAGTTTCTGTCAGGGATGATGGAAAAGTTATAGGGATGGATGGTGGTGATGGTTGCAGAAGAATGTAGATGTACTTAATGCCATGGAACTAAAAATGACTAAGGGACTTCTCTGGTGACCGAGTGGCTAAGATTCTGAGCTCCCAATCAGGGGTCGCGGGTTTAAACTCTGGTCAGGGAACTAGATCCCACATGCTGCAACTAAAAATCCAAAATGCCTCAACTAAGGCCTGGAGCAGCCAAATACATAAATATTTTTTTTTATAAAAGTGATTAAAATGGTAAATTGTGTTACGTATATTTTACCCCAATTCTTTAAAAAATAGACATATAAAGCTAGTTATTTTTGTTAATAAAATATCATTGTTATTATTACATATTTGTATAATATATACATGATTTCATAGGCTATCTGTGCAGTTTAAAACTACTGAACCAAGTTGGAGTTTTCCTTTTCCTACCTACAGTATACCTTTCCCAGGAAGAGCTCTGTAGAAATGTTGGGAGGGGGTGGGGGTGTGGGGACCCTGGTATGAAAGGTGCAGGGCTCAAACCTCACCAGCATTACGTTCATACCTCAGGAATCACGAACCCTTATTTCTGCAGAATGAATCAACTTTTTATCTGAGTCAGCTGATTACTATCAGACTTTCTCTCAGCTCTCCAACATGGGTCTTTTACATTCACAAAGGGGATGTAATGAGATAATCGTTAGCACTGAGACAGCTATTTCAAATGTAAATCAATAAGCCAGTGGAACCTGCTATATAGACACCTTTTAATGGCCCCGCTCTGATAACACAGTAAGAGTTGGGCTATGCTGGCAGAGGAAACAGGCAGCTTCTAGGGTGGTCCTGGTGGCTTCATTCGACTTCAGGGAGACAAACCCATTTAAAGGGATCCCAGGGGTTCAGCAGTCATTAAACTTCTAAGAGCTCTGAAAACAAGCATTTGCTTCAGATGAATGGGAAAAGTGACATACGAGGTTTACTCACAGAAGCATCTCTCTGAATTCTGGAGAAACCAGAACAACAGGTTTTTGTAGCAGTTCATCGGAAAGGCGGATAATACACAGGAGCAGAGAGGAAGCCAATTTCATGACAGGAACCAATTTCAGGTTGATTGATTAAGACAGAGTTCTCAGGCTCAAAGTCGTAATCTCCTTGGCATCACCATGTTTTAACAATATTGTAAGCAAGTGGGGCAGGGAGTCCCTGGAGAAAGAGGACCAGGCAGGGCTTTTGTCGACTGAAAAAAAGTATATTAGTCATAACCTGTAAATAGAGAATTATTTTATTTGGTGGGAATGTTAAGGACTCGAGTCTGGGAGACGGTATCTCAGGCGACCCCCTAGAGGGTTGATTATGAGGAGGTGGGGTGGGAGCCAGGCTACACACAAGTTTGCAGCAAGGGGAAGGAAATCTGAATATCAAAAGATTAACAAAACTGAAGAGAATTAGTGATCTTCTGTGTATAGGAATATGCAAGCGTCCAGTCTTGCTGAAATCATTTATTTCATATGCATCTAGCTATCTGGGGCCAAAGTTGTTTTCTTGATTGTTCACATCCTCGTTCCTTGTTTACCAGTAGAGCATAGAGCAGAAGACATTTCACAATTTCTTGACATAAAATAAGCTGTTTTTGGCCTAAGCCATGTTGTGATGTAAGCCTGGCCATCAGGCTTGCCCTTGAACAGGGCTCTCGGAAATGGGGGAGCACAGGAACAAAGGATAAGCAGTCAGGAAACCATAGTTCAGCGATAAGACAGAGTCCTGGTTCTTCCTCAAGGGAGGAACAATCTGATAACAAACTTTGAGTTCTGCAGTAATTCGGGTGGAGAACGGAATGGTGATGTGGACCCTCGTGACTTTGATCAACTAAAGCTCAGACTCTGTTGACCGTGGCCCCAATTCTGTCCTGAATTCTCCTCTGCTCGAGCCCCTTTATGAATATGCATAAACCCTCACCGTAAAAATTTCCCAGTTTTGTTGCTCAGGGAGACATTGCTTAGGGAAAGATCCCCGGTGTCTTCTTTACTTGTGGCAGGTAATAAATCTTTCGGCTTGACACCTACCCAGAGGCGAACCCAGTTTTTCAGGTAATAATATCACCATCAACATCATCATCATCTGTAGTAATTCAGTCTTTCCTTACCTTTATATCTTGCACAGTACAATCTTTGTTTATGTATTTATGACTCATTGAGAGCCCTTTTCTCTGCTTCTTTACTGTTGGAGGTCAGCTCTTAGGTAATTTCATTCCAAGGGGCATTTTCATTGATCTAGACTTTAAAAAACAAAGAAATACCATTAAATTTGGTGACAGTGTGTCACAACTGAGAATAGACTAAAAATCACTGAACAGGACCCTTTAAATGGGCAAACTGTACAGCTTGTGAATTAAATCTCAATAAGCTGTTAAAAACAAACACAACACATAAATGAGAAAGCCTAGCCAAAGTGCAGAACCAATAAATTTATCACAGTGTTTGTTGCCAATTTTGACCAAATGTTTGCTGGGCGAGGAAATTAAAACAAGCCATGTATTTTCTGTTCATTATTGCTATCTGGTTCCAAATTTCTATCAATAAGTAAGAGTTGACTGTACTTAGCAAAAACAAAATGCTGGTGTGGGTGGGGGCAGGGATAAATTAGGAGTTTGGGATTAACATATACACACTACTATATATAAAATAGATAATAAAGGATCTACTGCACAGGGAACTAACTATATGCAGTATTTTGTAATAACCCAAAGGGAAAATAATCAGAAAAAATATATATATATGTAGATATAGATACACACACACACACACTCACACACGTGAAACTGATACATATTTGTAAATCAACTATACTTCAATTTGAAGCTTCCCAAATTTGGGGCTCAGTTGGTAAATCATCTGCCTGCAATGCAGGAGACCCAAGTTTGATTTCTGGGTTGGGAAGATCCCCTGGAGAAGGAAATGGCAACCCACTCCAGTATTCTTGCCTGGAGAATCCCATGGACAGAGGAGCCTGACAGGCTCCAGTCCATGGGATTGCAAGAGTCGGGCACGACTTAGAGACTAAACCACCCACCACCACTATACTTCAATTTAAAAATAATTTTAGGAGGAGAATTCCCTGGCCTTCCAGTGGTTAGGACTCCGAGGTTCCACTGCAGGTGGCATGAGTTCTATTACTGGCTGGAGAACTAAGATCCCACATGCTGCCAGGTGCTGCCAAAAAAATCAATTTTTTTTAAAGAATGAAAACAACTAGACCAGTGGTTCTCAAGCTTGGCCTCACAGGGAAGTCTTTCATGGAATGTACTTAAAAAGCATCAGGGTCCATGGTCCTAGCCCAGACCAAGTATATCAGAATCTAGATATGGGTTGGGTTTAAAGTTTCCCCAAGTAATTTTCTTATGCAACCAACAGTGCAAACCACTAGATTAAGAGATCCATTTTCCACAGTGAGATACCATTTCACACTCATGAGGATGGTTATTATTTAAAATAACAAAACCAGGGTTTCCCTGGTGGTTCAGTGGTAAAGAATCCACCTGTCAATGCAAGAGACACGGGTTTGATTCCTGACCCAGGAAGATCCAAGATGCTCAGGAACAGCCAAACCGCACGCCACAACTATTGAGCCTGTGCTCCAGAGCCCCGGAGCTGCAGCTACTGAAGCCCATGTACCTAAGAGCCCATATTCTGCAGCAGGAGAAGCCACCACAAGGAGAAGCCCGCACGCCGTAACGAGAGAGTAGCCTCCACTCTCTGCAACTAGAGAAAGCCCCGCAGGCAGAAACGAAAACCCAGCACAGCCAATAAATTAATAAATAGAAAGAAGATAACAAAGCAAAAACAGAAAACTACAAGGGTTGGTGAGGATATGGAAAAACTGGAGCCCTTGTGAAGTACTGGTGAAAATGTAAAATGGCACAGCCACTGTGGAAAAAAAGCGTAGCAGTTCTTCAAAAAATTAAACAAAATTACCATATGATTCTGCAATTCTACTTCTACGTATATACATAAAAGAACTGAAAGCAGGAACTTGAGCAGATATTTGTACACTGATAACCCAAACAGCACTATTCACAATAGCCCACAGACGGAAGCAACCCCAGTACCTACCGACTGATGGATAAACAAAATGTAGTATATGGAGACAATGAAATATTATTCTACCTTAAAGAGGAAATTCTGAAAAGAAAAACGGAAATAAATTTTAATATATTCTAAACATGAATGAAACTGGAGGACACTATGCTAAATTAAGTACAGTATTTGTCACTATAGGGTTCTATGAGGCATCTGTGTGCATGTGTGCGTGTGTGTGCTCAGTCCTGTCTGACTCTTTGCCACCCAATGGACTGTAGCCTCCCCAGGCTCCTCTGTCCATGGAATTCTCCATACAAGAATACTGGAGTGGGTTGCCACTTCCTTTTCCAGGGGATCTTCCCGACCCAGGAATAGTATTTGGGTCTCCTGCATTACAGGCAGATTCTTTCCCTTCTGAGCCACCAGGGAAACCTATGAGACATCTAAAGTGTTCAAAATCATAGACACAGAAAGCAGAATGGTGGTTGCTAAGGGCTGGGGGAGGGGAGGATGGGGAGTTACTGTTTAATGGATACAGAGTCTCAGATTGGAAAGATGAAAAAGTTCTGGGGATGGATGGCGGTGTTGACTGCACAACAGCATGAGCGTACTTAATGGCACTGAAATGTACACTTACAAATGGCTGAAGCGATACATTTTTTTATGTTATCTATTTTACAATAAAAAGAGAGAGATCTCCTTTTCAAGAATGGGACGGTGATCTGAATTCTGGCCAGTGACATGGGAGGAGATATCTCATAGAGAGCTTCTGAAAAAAGTTTCCTCATTCCTAGAAGAGGGCTTCTTTGGGTGCATCTGGAACTCTCTCTTATCTGGAACCCTGCAGCCATCTTGGGGCCAGCTGGAGAGTGAAGCCAACACCCAAGGCAGCAGACAGATGGAAAGATGTAGGTCACTGGTGATGTCATTACGCTCCCAAACCAATGGACTAAGAAGTCAGTCCTATCTTAGGGTTTATAGTTAAGTAAGAAAATACATTTCTTAAAGTTAACTTTACTTTGAGTTGAAATTTCTATAACTGGTTCTGAAAGGATCCCGACACTTGTATGATTATTGTTGGTATAACAAAAAATTGGAAATAACCTAAAAGTTTAGGGAAATGGGTGACTTAAAAAAAGATGTATAAACATAGATGGAGTTATTACAAAGTAGTTAAAGATAAACACATGAAGTGAAAGACAGATTTTGCATATTATATGTAAATTCTAAATACAGTGTATTTTTCATTGACTTATATGTATATATATCTTTAAATAGATGGATCTCATAGGGCTTCCCTGATAGCTCAGTTGGTAAAGAATCTGCCTGCAATGCAAGAGACCCCAGTTCGATTCCTGGGTTGGAAGATCTGCTGGAAGAGGCATAGGTTACCCACTCCAGTGTTCTTGGGCTTCCCTTGTGGCTTAGCTGGTAAAGAATCCACCTGCAATGTGGGAGACCTGGGTTTGATCCCTGGGTTGGGAAGATCCCTCAGAGATGGAAAAGGCTACCTACTCTAGTATTCTGGCCCGGAGAATTCCATGGACTATACAGTCACATGTATATGTATCAGTCAGTCAGTTCAGTTCCTCAGTTGTAACCGACTGAGATGGTTAGGTAGCATCACTAACTCAATGGACATGAATCTGAGCAAACTCTGAGAGACAGTGAAGGACAGACAAGCCTGGTATGCTGCAGTCTACAGGGTCCCAAAAAGTTGGACACAACTGAGCAACTAAACAATAACATACTACAATATGGGTGAATTTTGAAAATAGTTTGCTAAGTGAAAGAAGTCGGACACAAAAAGTTATATATTGTTTGATTCCATTTATATGAAATGACCAGGCAAATCCTAGAGATAGAAAGGAGATTGGTGAGTCTCAGGGGCAGTGGGGAGAGGAGATGGGGAGCAGGACCCTATGGGAATGAGGATTATTCTCACAACAGTTATGGGTCTCCTTATGTCATGATCAAATGTTTTGGAATTAGATAGAGTTGGTCATTGCACAACACTGTAAGCTCACTAAATACCGCTGAATTGCTTACTTATTTTAAATGGTCAATTTTATGTTATGTGAATTTCATCTTACTAAAAAAAGTTTTTTAAAAGCAATTTGCTTGTTGTAGGAAAATCTAAACATAAAGGTATAAGTAAAAAATTATAATTTCTTTTCCCAGCTGCTCATCTCCATGTCCAATCCCATCCCACAAATATACCTTCCCTTAACTGTTTATTTGCTAAACTTTTATTTATTTTTTTAAGTTAACAAGCGAAGTCTTATAGGGAGGAGGTCTTTTTTTATATATAATTGCATTTTATTTATTTTTGGGTGTCCTGGGTCTTCACTGCTGCCCTTAGACTTTCTCTAGCAGCAGAGACTGGGGCTACTCTCTAGTTGCTGTGCCCAGGCTTCTCATTGCAGTGATTTCTCTTGTTGTGGAACACGGGCTTTGGAGCACACAGGCTTCGTAATTGTGGCATATGGGCTCAGTAGTTGCAGTTCTCAGGCTCTCTCGAGCACAGGCTCAGTAGTTGGTGCACACGGGCTTAGCTGCTTCGTAGTATGTGGGATCTTTCTTTTTTGTGTGTGTGGGATCTTTCTTGATCAGGGATCGAACCCATGTTTCCTGCAATGACAGGTGGCTTCTTTACACTGAGCCACCAAGGAAGCCTCCCTTAACAGTTTATATATATATAATAACTCTCCAAACTTTAAAAAGCTTTATAGCATCCAGAGAGATACATATGTTTCCTTCTCTCCTGGAGGTTTACTGAGGACTTTATACCCACGTGAGCCAAGCAATGTTGTAGGTGATGGGAAACTCAATGGTGAACAAGACAGGCTAGAGGAATTAATTTTCTAGTAGGAAATGGGCAGTAAGCTTGGGAATGAATGTGACTTTCAGTTGTGGTAAATGCTGTGAAAAAATAAAAGTAGGAAAGATGGTAGAGAGTGATGTGGGTTTGTGGAGGGCCAGGGTGGCTAGTAGAGGTCTCTGAAATGAATGACGGCATCTGAAATGAGTGATGAGTTACAGAGGTGATGATCTAGGGAAAGAGAATTCAAGACAAAGGAAACAAAGCTAGGTATCTTGGGATTTCCCTGGTGATCCAGTGGCTAAGACTCCACCCTCCCAATGCAGAGGGCCCAGGTTCCATCCCTGGTCAGGGAACTGGATCCCACACGCTGCAGCTTAGAGTTCATATGACACAACTAAAGATCCCAAATGTTGCAACTAAGACCTGGCACAACCAAATAAATAAACACTAAAAAAAAGCTAGGTATCTTTACAGAAATAAGACTGTATATTAGGTACAGTGATCCACTACATATTTATACACATATTAGATACCTTGCTTTCCCCCCTCTTTACCACATACTATACGTGTATTTCCAAGTTGGCCTCATCAGTTCAGTTCAGTCACTCAGTCGTGTCCAACTCTTTGCGACCCCATGAATTGCAGCACACCAGGCCTCGCTGTCCATCACCAACTCCCAGAGTTCACTCAAACTCACGTCCATCAAGTCAGTGATGCTATCCAGCCATCTCATCCTCTGTTGTCCCCTTTTCCTCCTGCCCCCAATCCCTCCCAGCATCAGAGTCTTTTCCAATGAGTCAACTCTTCGCATGAGGGGGCCAAAGTATTGGAGTTTCAACTTTAGCATCATTCCTTCCAAAGAAATCCCAGGGCTGATCTCCTTCAGAATGGACTGGTTGGATCTCCTTGCAGTCCAAGGGACTCTCAAGAGTCTTTTCCAACACCACAGTTCAAAAGCAT
>SJYQ01002260.1:892686-934096 GCA_006410935.1 Redunca redunca
AGCAGCAGCAGCAGCGACTCGGCGCCCGACTGCTGGGACCAGGCGGACATGGAAGCTCCCGGGCCGGGCCCGTGCGGCGGCGCCGGCGGCCCCTTGGCGGCGGCGGCGGCCGAGGCCCAGCGTGAGCACCTCAGCGCGGCCTTCAGCCGGCAGCTCAACGTCAACGCCAAGCCCTTCGTGCCCAACGTCCACGCCGCCGAGTTCGTGCCGTCTTTCCTGCGGGGCCCGGCCCAGTCGCCGGCATCCCCAGCTGGCGCCGCCGCCAACAACCACGGAGCCGGCAGCGGCGCGGGAGGCCCTTCGGGTAAAGGGTCGGGATCAGCCCCCGGGACGGGAGGAAGCCTTGCTGCGAGGGCTGGGGCAGGTGGCCTTGGGGCCGGAGCCCACCTGGGACGGGGCCCGGGGTAGAATCGGGGGCGCGCCTCGCCCGGCGAGGGACGCGTGGCCGTGGGGCCGGGAGGCACGTGGGGCACTGACAGCGGCGCCGGCTGTCCTGGGTGGGGCGACCCCGCGGTCGCCTCACGGCGGGGGGTGGTGGTGCGGGGCGCACCGGTGGGGCCTGGGGTCCGCCTCTCGCCGCCCCCCGCAGGGGCGCAGTTCCCTGCTGGGAAGTGGGAACCGTATGGGACGGAGAGCGGGTCAGTGCCACGAGGCCCAGAAGCCAGGACAGATGGAGCTAGGAGTCGGCCGGATGGGCTTTGAGAGCGCTGAGGAGTTGGGGCGAACGAAAGCTCGCGTTTTCCCTTCACCTTGGGCCTAGGCGAGAGAGCTTCCCCCGCTGCAATGCCTGTTATCGAAAGGGTAATTACGTTTTAAATGTCCACGGACCCGAACAGTCCCGAAGGAATCCCAGGATGCATTGCAGCCCTGCCACCCGGCCGAAACTGTCGGCTGTCAATAGATCCTTAGCATTTTGTAAGGTTGTGAAGTTAACAGAGCGTCCCAAAGTTAGAGCTCTATATTTAACATTCAATTGTTTAGGAAATGACGTTGATCTCTGTGCCCTTTTTCTTAAGTGAGACTTGGATTCTTCCCTAGTTGATGACACGTTTAGAGTTTTTATTGCGTTAAAAATCGTTTGCCTCATTCAGGTTGCTTGGTGTAACTCATTCTCTGTGTTCTTGTGTCAGGAGTTAGTCTGTTCAGACACCTGAGCATTTGTTAAAACTTATTAGGAGTCATATGCAGTTTTGACCATGGCTAGTCGAGTGACTTTCTGTGACTTCAAGTTAAGTCTTCAAAAATCTCACTGTACTTAGGGCTGCTTAAGTGATAGCATGCTTTCAGGTACTGATTTTATTTTGTAGGAATGTCAAATAAGTGAACTTGATTGCTTTCTGAAGTTCTTTGTTGCCCTATTTCTTGGATAGGTAGACATTGTAAAAGTGCTCTAGGAGTTTAGTTTCTTCAGAAACTTTGCCTGCAGTTTTCTCTCTTGAGGCAAAAAGAGAGTTTGGGGAAATGCTTTTGGGCACACATTTGGATTTAGTTATTTTATTGACTAGTATTTCTTTTACTTGTGTGAAGCTGTTGATGTTTTCCCTTTAAACAGAAGCTTAGCTTTGCTTACTACTTTGGTCTACATAAACTTCTTCACTTACCAACTCCTAAAAGTGCCTAGTTCCCCAAACCTTATCATGCAGTTTGCTCTTATGAGGCCATTTTCCTTTTTGACCCTCCCTTGTAAATCTGGAGTTACTAGTATCACTGTGACTAGACCTAGGAGTCCATTTCCAGCCTATGTAGCCATCAGCCAGTCATCAAGGGATGGCAATCATTAGACCAGTGGTCTGGAAGGGGGGTCATTCTTGAATGAGTAGGCATTGCCTCTTATGAAGGACTGTCTTTTCTCTTCCTGATATTTATTTGCTGATTTGAAGTTTTACTCTTAATCCTTTCCTCTGTGACACTGCCAGAAGTTGGAGATGTAGAATGTGTAGGGGAGTGGTGGTCCCTACCTTAGGGATCCCTACATTATGGTCAGTTTTTTCTTTTTTCTTTTTTTTAAATCAGAAATCTAATTTGGTGTTACTGACTCTTACTAGCTGTTTCTACAAAATGCCAGTTAATATTTAAAAAACAACTCATCCATCCTCTGTAGGATGTCTGTTTGGGAAAGAATGGATGGTCCAGAGTTAATGTGGCACTGTTGGATTGCATGTTCCAGCATAAATTCAGGCCCATAGATTATACCAGCATAAGAGCAAAGAACTATGTTTAGAAGAAGCAGGGAAAACATTGAAATGGCACTTTGGTTGAAATTTGTGAAGGGGAAGCCCATAAAGTGTGCAAGTATTTTTTAGTGAGGAAATCAACTGTAGGGCTAGCATGTTAAGTCAGAGCTTCTGTTAAGTGTTCTTCTGTTGTTAAGCCATAGCTAAAGCTGGTGGTGGATGTGTTTTTAAACTGGATATCAGGAGAGCTTTTGAAGGAGTCTAGAGGCAGAGCACTATCACCAATTACTTTATTTAGTTATTTATGACTGCACTGGGTCTTCTTTCCTGTGCGCCGGCCTCCTCTTGTTTCGGAGCAGGGCCTGTAGGCCCACAGGCTCAGTAGTCGTGATGCAAAGACTTACTTGCTCCACCTCTTGTGGGGTCTTCCTGGACCAGGGATTGAACCCAGGTCCCCTGCATTGGCAGGCAGATTCTTAAGCACAGGACCACCAGGGAAGCCCTAGAATCAACAGCTTTTAAAATGTACGTGTGTAGGATGAGTATCTGTCATTCTCCTGAAAGAAGGCTAGTTTTCTCTTTTTTTCTCTCCTCCCCCCCCCACCCCCCAGTAGTACTTGGAGCAACCGGTAAGGGGAGATGCTTTTGCACAAAAAGTCATCCATTTTCACTGGCAGGCTGCTAGTTAATCCTTATATCCAGCTATAGGATATCCTGCGTCACAGCTTGGGATTCAGTGTTGACCTTGTATCTCTGAAAATTTTTAACATAAGTTTCCAAAGAAATGATTGAGTAGAACCCATGTATAAGTGTAATTACATGTAATTCATTTAAGTATAGTTCTCTCCAGATCCAAGTAAAATGGCTAAGTAATGATCATTTAGAGTCCTTCAGATGAATGAAAATGTAGACAAGTGCTGTGTGTACCAGAACAAACATTTTCTATAATCGAATGTACTTATTTTCAGTTCCAATTTGCACCAAGTTCAGGCTTTTTTTATTGTTAAATGAGAAACAAGTTCAGCAGTGTTCATTAGGATTGCTTGGTGTCTTGGTCTGTTTGGGCTGCTATAACAAAATACTGTAGACTTGGTAGCCTGTAAACAACAGAAGTTTATTGCCCACAGTCTGGAGCCTGGAAGTCTGAAACCAGGGTGCCAGCCTGGTTGGGTGAGGGCTCTCTTTTCTCTTCTGGATAACAGACTGCTGACTGACTGCTTTCTGTGTCCTCACAGGGCTGAAGAGGCAAGGGAATTCTCTGGGGGCCTCTTCTATAAAGGCACTAATCCCATTCATGAAGGCTCTGCCCTCATGGTCTAAGGCCACCCAAAGACCCCACCTAATACCATTACTTTGGGCATTAGGATTTCAACATACAAATTTGGGGAGGAACACAAAACAGGCCATAGAACTTGGCCAGAGCTTCTAAAGTAATGGTATAGAGTTCTATCATCCCTCCCTCATTGCCTCTCAAAACTGCCATTGTGAAATGGATATGGAATAAAACCAGCAGTACTCAGTAAATCCTTGTTGTTGTTTAGTCACTAAGTCATGTCCAACTCTTTGGGACCATGTGGACTGTAGCCTGCCAGTCTCCTCTGTCCGTGGGATTTCCCAGGCAAGAATACTGGAGTGGGTTGCCATTTCTTTCTCCAGGGAATCCAAGAATAAATCCATGTCCTCTGCACTGGCAGGCGGATTCTTTACTGCTGATCCACCAGGGAAGCCAGTTAGTCCTTAGAAGGGGTTTAAGTCACTTGGGGGATGCTGTTATTTACTGAATTTTCCCAAAGGTGACTGACCTCTTCTGGGCCACCAGAGTAGAGAAGATACAGACTCAAAGCAATAGTCGTTTTGTCCTAAAGGGCTCTTACACTTTTTTATGTTAAAGAATACCAGTTGACTGACAGTTAAGTTTAAAGAGATGGTAGATATGGTTGCCCCTTTGTTTTCCTTGTAATTGTTCTGCAGTAACAATTGTAATAGAAAGGACTTTTCAGATGAGACAGTGAATGGAATAAGTGGGCTGAGGAGATCAGGGAAAGTATTGTTCCTGGAGTATTATTTCTTTTCCTACCACGTCATACTGATTATTAGAGATCATTCCATTTTGGCTCTCGTTTCATGATTTTACATGTGGAGTGGCTCAGATGTGGGGGTTCAGGGAACAAGTGAGGGCATCCACTAGGGCTGCACCATGTTGAGCAGCTGTTTCAACTGTTAGAAACTTTGTTTGGAATAAATTTGATTTTTTTATTTGGCCATGTTGCCGCATGTAGGATCTTAGATCCCCCTGAAGTGGAAGCATGGAGTCCTGACCACTGCATTGCTAGGGAATTCCCATGGGAATTTTAGAGCAGGTTTTATTCACTGCTTTTTTTCTTTTGTTTATTTTTCACTTTTTTTCTGGAATTGTACCGCATGAAAAGATGATGAAAACATATCATGGCGTGTTGGGAAATACTGTAGCCTTGTTTGCTAGGGAGGAAATGTCTTAAAGTAGTGCTGTCTTTCTAATTGGAGAGGAAGGAATGAAAAGGAGATTTGATCATCTTTCCTGGTGAGTTAGCTGTATGGGAATGGAATTTTTCGAGATGTGAATCTCTGGTTTTGCCCAGGTATGTATATGGCAGTTAATGAACAGACATTGCCTGCCTGCAGAAGGCAGGATGCTGTGCTAGGCACTCAAAGTGATACCACTAACATGGTAACTGATTCTCAAGGAGTCCAGAAAGGGATCAGATACCCAGTCTACTCTATTGGAAGATGCTTCGTGGTAAGTGGGCCATACACAGAGTGCAGAGAGAGGGCTTTCAAAGCTGGGAAGCATGTTCACAGTTCCCCTTATATAAATAATTTCACTCGTGTCACGCTCATCATAAAACCACAGATCTATTTTCTACTAAGTGTTCTCTGTGACTATCCGAGGTACAATTAACATAAAATTCACCTTTCTTGTATTTCTGTACTTCAAGTTTCCTAGGAATTTGCTAGAGTATCAGCCATCTTTACTTGTAAGTAAGTGTTAGTCGCTCAGTCATGTCCGACTCTTTTCGACCCCATTGACCGTAGCCTGCCAGGCTCCGCCATCCTTGGGATTTTCCAGGCAAGAATACTGGAGTGGGTTGCCAGTTCCTTCTCCGGGGGATCTTCCAGACCCTCCAGACCCAGGGATCAAACCTGGGTCTCCGGTATTGTAGGCAAATGCTGTGGGTTACCAGGAAAGCACACTTCTAAGTAAAGACTTGTTTATTTTGTATTAAACATGGGTGAGTTACTTTGATTCTGGCTTCTTATTCAGGATCTCATCATTCAATTCACAGTTCTTAAAATTTTGAGAGACGCCACATTTTGGCTACTTGGTTGTTCTGAGGTCTTCATAATCCTTTTTTAGCTGTCAGTTGATGGTTCATACCGAAACTTCTTAAGAGTTTTATTCCTGCTTTCCGTGGCTGGGCTACAGATGTGTTGTTGGTTTTTTCATAAATGACTTTGTTCTAAGGAAAGGTTAGGTGTTACATTACTACTCCAAGTTAAACCAGTCCCCATCATACTCTCCTTCCTACGTGAGAGGAACACTTCAGTGAGAGGAACACTTCAGTTTGAGCTAGCCTTCTCTAAGAGTGGTCAAACCTAATTCCAGACCACATTCTACGTAACTGTATTTCTCTTCACTTGAAATAAAAAAAGCATACCTTAGCAAACTACTGTGTATAAAAGAGCCTACAAGGATATATTGTACAGCATAGAGAATTCAGCCAGTGTTTTATAATAATTATAGAGTATAACCTTTAAAAATTGGAATCACAAAAAAATAAAAAATTGTGAGTCACTGTGTTGTACATCCAAAACTTAAACAATATTGTGTATCAACTATCGCTCAATTTATTTTAAAAAGTACGTACCTTAGAATGTCATCGGGTTGCCCGTTTCTGTAGAACTCCAGTAGGAGTTCTTATAGTACTACTAAGCAGTCTGTGCCCATCTCCTTTGTGGTGTTTGGTTTCATGTGGATGGTATTCTGTTATCTTTGTACTTTTTTGTGGTATCTGAAATTAAATATCTCCTTTTTTTTTGCAGCAGATAGTATATAAATTATAAAGACTATCTTTTAGCATTGTTTGAAAAATAGAGTAGAACTTAAGTTACTCTACAGAAAAGCCATATCAGGTTGATATTGCTTTAGTGACTGAGTAAATAGGCTCTTTAGAATGTTAGGACCAGAGATGACCTGGCAGTAATAATAAGAGATGCTGAGTGAATGCCTAAGGTCACTCACAGATTTAAGGACACAGTTGAGTCCAGAATCCAAATTTGCCAGTTGCTAATTTAGTGCTCTCCACCACACCATGCTGTTTAATAATGGCAAAAAAAGGAGCATGCCCAGAGCTAATTACTACAAATGGATCTTCTGAGAGAGTGGCCCTGGGATTTCCTTTCTTATATTTCATCCTTAAAAGTTTCTGTTATCATTATAGGACATTGAAATGCTTATTATAATAATAAATTTATTGAGCAGCTACCACTTGGTTAAAATGCCCTTCACAACAACCTCTTGATGACCTGTTTTTACATATAAGAAAATTAAGTTTCAGAGAAGCTAAGTAAATAGGGGACGTGACATCCATGAATAAATGGAGGAGTTGGGATTAGAACCTAGATCCAATTTCCAAGCTTATCCTAGCAATAGCAACTCCTTGCAGTTGTAAGTTACACAGTCTGTTGGCTGAGACACTGTTTGAGACACGGGGCTTCTGAGTATGTGCTCTCAGCAGTAGCTGGGTACACATCGTGAGTAGGCAATGCTCTAATTTTTAGAATGCTATTGTTTTAGTTTTTGGCTGTGCTGGGTCTTTGTTGATGTGCAGGCTTTTCTCTAGTGGTGAGTGGAGGCTATTCCCTAGTTGCGGTTCAGGCTTCTGATTGCAGTGGCTTCTCTGTGGCTCACGAGCTTCAGCAGTTGCAGCAAACAGGCTTAGTAGTTGTGGAGCGCATGGGCTTAGTTCCCAAGACCAGCGAGCAAACCTGTGTCGCCAGCATTGGCAGGCGAATTCTTTACCACTGAGCCACCAGTGAAGCCCGCAATGCTCTAATTTAAAGTAACATTTTGAAATTATTTAAAACATTTTAGGAAATGACTTAAAATATAACAGCTGTGACCACCACTATCTGTAACATTGTGCCTTTTCATTTTTAGAGGGTTAGGTAGTTAGGGCAAAACCATGGGCCCTTGTCCATGTTCTGCAGGCTTTTCTTTCTGGTGTCTGCCTTCACTGTTTCCCAGTGCTGTCTGGGAGAAATGCCTCAGCTTCTGTGAGACCATGTGGTCACCTGTGTGCCAGGGGATTTTAGTTCCTTACTCAAACTGTTCTTTAACATCTCTTGGATTTTGTTTCTCTAACTCCCTTAGAAAATTGGCACATATAAAATTGTTCTGAACCCTACTGCTGAAGTTAATTCTGTAAAAATTAAGTGTGTATTTATTCTATACAGTACACTGTGCCAACCTGTGGAGACAAAGTAGAGGAAAAAGTCTCCATGTTTCAGAAAACCAGTCATTCTAGAAGTCCATAATCTCCTAAGGAACAAGAACTGAGCTGTGTATGTGGGTGGATCTGTAATCGAAAGAGGGTCGTATCTTAAAAGAAGCAGCCAGCTCATTAGCCCTTCAGGTGGAGAGTGGTTGGAGAATAGGCCAAAGTGGAAAACCAGATAAGGCAAGTTCATAGGGCAACTGAGGTGACTCCTTCAGAGGAGCCAGAACTGCACATGTGGGTGTTTAATTTTAAAACTAAAAATCTAAAATTCAGTTCCTCAGTCACAGTAGCCACCTTTCAAGTGCGTAATAGCCACATGTGGCTAGTGGCTATCATCACAGCACAGATATTTCTGTCATTGTAGAAGCTCAGAATCGTCACACTATTTCTCAGATCCATGCAGTGTGGGACACTTGTTACTTCTGTGACAGCAATGAAGTTGCTTTTATTTTTCTTTAATGAACACACCATTTAGCTAACAGGAGTAAGATATTTTAGTTAAGATGGCATTATAAATAGCTGTTTTAGTATGTAAAGGGGATTAGAGACTGGTTTTATAGGTAAAGCAGTACAAATTTAACTTGCTGATTTATGAAATGGATTAAGCACTTTTTGAGAATTGGTCATCGTTTATGTTTAAAATATGTAGCTTAAATTAAAACATAGCTTTCATTACCTGCCACATGTATGGTCTTGACTAACTTGTGCTGTCCTTACTATAAGCTGGCAAAATAGGAGTTGCCATGTTGAAGTCCTTTGATCCATGATTTTATCTTAAAATTTTTTATATTAAAAAGTAATCTATATAACATAAAATTAACCACTTTAGAGTGAATAATTCATGGCATTTAAAACATTCTCAGTGTTGTAAAAACTGTCACCTTTGTCTAGTTGCAAAGCATTTTCGCCACCCCTTCCCATTTCCCTTTCCTTCCAGCTTCTGGTAACCACCAGTCTGCTTTCTGCTCTCTGGATTTACCTATTCTGAATATTTCATGGAAGTGGAATGGTATAACATGGGACCTTTTGTGACTGGCTTATTTCACCATGATCATATTTAACTAACAGTTTTAAGACCCAGATTATCATCTGTGTTAAAACACAGGCAGTATTGTTGCCTGGCTGTCTTTTGGTAAAGTCATGTTTTAAAAATTGTAATAATTTCACCACAATTATTACTTTCTCCTTTTAACTTAGGGTGTGGCAGTTTTAATCACTTGTACACTCTGATAACGTTCCTACTTTATTAGAATTATTCCTTCGAATAGTCAATAAGAATGTGTGTTTGAACATGAAGATACCATTGGAATATATGAAACCATAATTTAGTTCCTTGGGAGGGTTTTCTTCTCTTTCACTGATAGGTATGAACTGTGCAAAACTTGAGAAATCAAGCCCTAATAATCCTGTTTGCTAACCATGAACAAATGACTTTGGGTCTAGTAGAATTCTAAGCCCAGGATTACTAGTAGCCAGTAAAATCTGGATGTGATGTGCATGGTGAATAAGACCAGAGTAAAATGAACAAGAAGGGCTTACATGAATGTGTAAAGCCTGGGAACAACGATATTGAGAAGCTTAAATTTAAGGAACATCTTGTTATATGTGATTTTTCTGCTTTATTAATTCCAAAAATATCAGTTTGCAAATATCACGAGCATTACCAATAAGTTTATAACATCTTCTGTGGTCTGAATGCATATCATTAGGTGTATATTAAGCACTTGATTGCTTTTGGTACTTTGTCTCTAAGCTTTATAAACTTAAGACAAATATTCAATAAAAGTAAGACACCTTGAAAAATAAAACCATGAACAGATTTTGCATTATGCACCCTTGGGGGTGAACTCACGACTGATGTCACTGTCAGGAGAAGTGCCTTAGAGCCTAATGCATATGTTGTGTATTTGTAAGTTTAACAGTTGGTTCTAGAACTAGGTGGTTAGGTGTATGTACTATTTCATTTTATAAAGCTCAGTTGCAGTTTGGGTTATCTTACTAAGTGACAGGAGAGTCTACTATACCAGTTATCTTAGTCTTTTCCTGCCTTAGAATATATGTATATCAATCATCATTTATTCAGTTCACTTTTTCTGAGTGATTTTCAACAGGGGCCATCTGAGGAAGGGCAGGATGGTACTTATATAAGCTGAAAAAGCCTGCTTGAGTCTGATACCATCTGAATGTTAGATGGTAGTTGTCTATTTCATAGGGTTTTCAGGGGAATTAGAGGAGACAGCAGTTAGCACATAAGGGCTCAATTCCTAATAATTGGAATTAGGGTAATTTGCCACCAACTCCCTCCCTACCTCCAGCGCTTGGGGAGTGTTTCTTTTTTTTTTTTTTTTTTTAACTTTTAAAATTTTTATTTTAACTTTAGTTTACTTTACATTACTGTATTGGTTTTGCCAAACATTGACACGAATTCACCACGAGTGTACAAGCGTTCCCAAACATGAATCCCCTCCCACCTCCCACCCCATGCCATCCCTCTGGGTCCTCTCCTTGCACCAGTCCCAAGCATCCTGCATTCTGCATCTGACATCAACTGGCGATTCGTTTCTTACTTGATAGTATACATGTTGCAATGCCATTCTCCCATCTCATCCCACCCTCTCCCTCTCTCTCTCTGGGGAGTGTTTCTTAATCCCTGTCTAGACCATAACAGACACTCAGTACATGTTAGCTGATAGAATTGATAGTCAGTCCGTGTTAGGAGGTAGAGACTCATTTGTTGAATATCTAGGTGCCATGAGTTATTTGATAACTAAACAAATTATTCTTTCATTTAATCCTGTCTGGCAGATGGCATGTCATCTTCATGACTCCAGTGAAATAATTGTATCTGAAAACTGACGAATGACAAGCCAGGATTTCAAGCCAGGAATCAGCTCAGTTCTGTCCTTTTGCTACTACCCTGTGCCACCTCTTCCATTCCTAGGGTGGCATATGAACTTGACTTTTTCTGAAAATTGAGTAATTTTTCCTTATCTTACCTATAATCTTTTCTTAATAGGAAAACCAAAAAAAAAACTAATCTATATTATATCTGAAGTACAATTCCTTTTACTTTGTGGACTGAGTTCAAAGGATCAGCCCCCCACCCCCACCCCCACCGTTCCTGTTAAAATACCCTGTTAATCACATAGGGTGGGTCATCTTAGACTTTTCATTCTTCCTCCCTGCTCCTGTCAGATCTTTGCTCCCTTTATCTCTGCACTGAACTCCTTCTCTGGTTGTACCACTCATTTGTTCTGATGGCATACTTTCTTGTAAGTGGTGTTGCTGGTCTTTCTGACTTGTGGTATCTTTACTTCTCTGGTTCATTTGTGTACTACCATGGAATGATCTCTATAAGTCACACTTGGCATGTCACTTCCTTCCTCAAGAAACATCGGTTGCCCTCGGCCTTTCAGGGTCAAGAATTTCTTTCTTTCCTTCTTTTCTTTTTTTTGGCCATGCCATGTGGCTTGTGCAGTCTCAGTTCCCTGAGCAGAGACTGAACTCAGGGCTGTGGCAGCGAAAGCCTGGAATCCTAATAGGCCACCAGGGAACTCTCAGGAATTAGCTTTCTTTAGCACTTCATGCTGGAGATTGGGCCCCCAGCTTTTTTTGACCTACGGGTGTTAATACTTCCTGGGCACTGATTTTATGAGACGGATGTGCTGCCTCCTGTGCTAAGGAGGCAGACTGGACACTGATTTAAATGTGAGTCTTGCAGGTTAAGAATTCACTGTTCTTTACTGGTGTGGAGGATTCACGTGACTTCAAATTCTCTGATGTCTTTTTGCCTCTTGTAGATTCTTTAAAGCAAGAGTAGCATTTAGTATAAAAAATAAATGTATGGACTGGGATATTAGTGTATATTTCACACACATCTCTTCCAGTGGTGTCATAAAATTTGTAATGTGATAGTTATGGAAACTGGGTTCTAAGCTTGACCTTAGAATTCTAATATAGGACAAAACTAGCATCATTATAACCACTTTTTCTGAGATGATGTAAGGGCCTGGATGCATTCCAGAGACTATATACAATGTCCTTTTCATTTTATTGGTATCGAATAGAATTTATTTAAGGATCTTGATGATAACATGTATTATAGAATCTTAACAAAGACTAATCATTACTTCTTGGGCTAGAGAATCTAGAGTAGTAATGTGTATTTGTTGAGTAAAATCTAATTTGATCTGGGCTGGGCTGCAGGTTACTTTTACAGTATCTGTAAAGGAAAAGTTTATGAAGTAGAATCAGAGAATAAACATGCTTTTGTGAATACATTTCAATTACTGAAAATGTTTTAAAATTGGCTGTAGTTGGTAGATTTTTTTTTTTTTTAGGTTAAACAGATTTGTAATTTGAAAGCCTGGGTTAGTTGTCATTGTTCTGAATTATTGAGGTTTTTGTTTTGTTACTGAACTTCTGTTTTTCCTATTTCTTAAAAGATAAGTAAAATGGATGTATAGGTCTCAATTTTTAATAGAGCTTATTTCTGTTAAACAGCACCTGTGGAATCTTCTCAAGAGGAACAGTCATTGTTGTGTGAAGGTAATTTTCTATGATGTGACTCTGAACAACTAATTGAGAAAGCATTAAATTGTCTGTGGTATGTAAATCTAGATAGTGTTTTGTAAATATATATCTCAATTTCTTGTCTAGGTTCAAATTCAGCTGTTAGCATGGAACTTTCAGAACCTATTGGTAAGAAAATTTCTGACCATATTAATACAGTAATATGAAACTCTTTCAGTCTCAAGATTTAAGGTACAAATGTTTAAGTGTTATTATTATAATGCCTACATTTAAAACTACATTTAAAACTGAGTCTTTGCCATTAGGATTTAGCAAGCAGAGCTAGTGGGGCATTAATACTGCCGTGATAAATTTAGTGATGGCAAATATAAAAGAATCAAATGGAGGAAATGCTAAATCAGTTTGAATAGGTATACTTAATTTACATTTGTGAAAATTTTCTTACTTTTTGTAACTTTCTTACCCTTAAGGGTTTTATATTCCCAAGGTGTTCAATAACATTGATACTGAAGTTCTACTACTTCCAAAGGAAAAACAGAAATCTAAATCTTTTTGCACTTTTTTGTATTCTGATTTTGAACTTCCCCTTTTCTGTCAGGACATCTTGATGCCAGAATAATTGGGCTGTTGGGAGTGTTAGATGTCCTGTTCATATTTTGTTCGTCCTTATGAAGATGAAGCTCCATTAAAATAGTCTCTCCTAATCTGAGTCAGACCTCTGATGTCTCCTATGAGGCCAGCTTGTCTGTGTGTGTCACTAGATGTTAGGATATGGAACTGAGTATGTTAAGTTCTGTTTGTTGTTTAAAAGCATCTGTGTTTTAATGTATAGATAGATGGATGATAAACCTTTTTCAGAATACTAAACTAAAATATTTTATTTCAGTAGAAAATGGGGAGACAGAGATGTCCCCAGAAGAATCATGGGAGCACAAAGAAGAAATAAGTGAAGCAGAGCCAGATGGTGGCTCTTTGGGAGATGGAAGGCCCACAGAGGAAAGTGCCCAGGAAATGATGGAGGAGGAAGAGGAAATACCAAAACCTAAATCTGTGGCTGCACCGCCAGGCGCTCCTAAGAAGGAACACGTAAACGTCGTATTCATTGGGCACGTAGGTGAGTTGCGCTTGTAGCAATGATAAGAAATGACCAAAGTTACTGAATCCATCAGACAGAGAACATCTTATTTAGCTACTTGAAGTATTTAGTGAAACTGAAGTAATCTAAAATGTGTTGATTTTTAACTCAATAGATTTTTTAGCTGGCAGAACATTGCCAGCAGTGTATTCTTGGAAGTTGTGGTGGCATGGTAGCTGGAAGAAAATAAGTGTATTTGTATGTGATACATAATTGGTCTCTAGGCCACTGGTGATGGTTCAGCATGTTATGACATCTGTTAGTTAATATATTTTTTTAAAGTCTTTTTTGTGTGAAAAGAAAATAACAGAATTATGTGCCCCGTTTTCTTTCCTTTCTCTTCTCTCTGCCTTCTTTTGAATTTGATGATACACCATTCTGCTTTTTTAGTAGCAAGAACTCCTTTGAAATTTGTAAAGAAACACCTATATTGGCTAAAAGTGCAAAGCAGACTACATAAATGTAGTTCAGGGGTCTTGGCTACTTTTGTTCTCCTTCTGAGGCTCCCCTTGGGTAATTCATATTATCAGTAAAGTAGTCCTAAGTCACTATAGAGCTGCAGGGGGGTCTTAGATTCAAGGAGAGAAGGTAACTAACCGGAACTTCTGACCCAGATTCTATTCTTTTGCAAGCTGTAATTAGGTATTTTAAATGGGTCTTTGGTTGTGTTCCTATACAGTCCTTGTGTTTTGGTTTGACTACGCCTTTGGTTTGCCTGTTGTTAATCATGTTGTTACTTTCAGATGCTGGCAAGTCAACCATTGGAGGACAAATAATGTAAGTATATTTTTTGTTAAATACCTTTTGTTATCACTGTAAGACTCTCATGAAACCTTAATTAAATGTATTTCTAAAAGCTGTCTTTTAGATTTGTTAATAAAAACTAATATAGAACCCTAGATTATAAGAAATTTTACTTTGTTTTAAATAGAATTTTCTTGGGAATAATGAATCTGGGGGAACTGGTGTTTTCTCATTCATCAACTCCTTGAATATATGTGGATTTAATCAGAATGTCTGGCTAACATGCTTTATTTTTTCTTTTTTTATCATATATAGAAGGTATCTAGGTATGAAAATGCCATGGATGATGTTAAGTGATGTGTTCTAGAATTGAAAAATATTTTAATTAAAATACCTTTTTAATCTCTCCTAAAGTAGACTCATTTCTTTAAGCTGTTATCTTATAGGATAACAGAGGGTCCAGACGGCATATCTTCATTGTCTTGCTTTGTTAAGTAATCTTAATCAGTAAATTTGCCAGTTACTGCTGAAAATTTCTACAACAGATCCTAAAGCAGGCTACTATACAGGAATTTTTACTTAAGACTCTGTGGAAAGTGGCAGGCCCATTTGATGTTGTGTTTTAGGAGAATGTATATTTTTTGATTTAGATGATTATTGAGAACACCCAGAGACAGAAGCTTAGAACAGGATTTGATTTGGATAGAGTCAAGAGAAGCAGTTAGGTATTACTAAGGAATTATTTTAAAATTATGATCTCATTTTGACTAGTATATTTTAAATATTAAATAGTAAGACTTAATTGCTTGGATAGCACTCAGAATTCTTTTATGTTAGTATTTACATTTACTGTTTAAAAAAAAATTATTTTGAAATAATTTTAGACTTATAGAAAGGTTCCAAAAACAGTAGTGGAATTGTTAGACAATTTTATTCAGCCTACCTTAATGTTAACACACTAAATAACCATTGTATAATCATCCCAACTAGCGAGTTATCACTGGTACAAACTAACTAAACTAAACTATAGATCTCATTTGAATGTCACCAGTTTTCCAACCCGCATCATTCTCTCTGTTCTAGAATTCCACATTACTCTTGGTTGTCATGTCTCTTTAGTCTCCTCCAACGTGTGACATTTCCTCAGGCTTGTCTTTCATGACCTTCATAATTTGAAGAGTGCTGTTTGGTTATTTTATCGGATGTTCTTCAGTTTGGGTTTGACGATGTTAATAATTAGATTGAGGGTATGCATTTTGGAAGAGAATATCTCAGAAGGTATGTTGTGCTCGTATGAGAGCGCAGATGATCGCAATATTCAGTATGTTTTATCTATTACTGGTGATAATAGCCATGATTACTTGGTTAAGGTGTCCCCTGCCAGAATTTAGCACTGTAAAGTTATTTTTTTCCAATTATCTAGGGGGAGGTAATCTGAGACTGTAAATGTCTTCCACTGAAATTTTCCATGATTTCAGCATCTACCCCAATGGCACTTGTACTTTAAAGTAGCTTTTTTATGGAGTTCAAATTCCCTTTGAGCGCTTTAAAGATTTCTTAACTTCACAACTGAGCAATTCATGAGTAATTAAATGTTTGTTTCTCTTTTCTTTCAACATTTTTAGGTATTTGACTGGAATGGTTGACAAAAGGACACTTGAGAAATATGAAAGAGAAGCTAAAGAAAAAAACAGAGAAACTTGGTAAACTTTTATGACACTATAAGTTACTTTTAAGGAAACTACTTATTTAATGCTTCTGTAGTTTACTAACATATACATTCATGAGAGGAGGCTTGTGGGATAAATTATAAAGCATCTATTTAATTGAGACATTGCCTGGCTACAAAATTTCATTTACAGAATTTATAATAATCAGGAACAGATGTTACACTGGGATTTGGGGAGAAAGCAGATAACATAATAGTACTTAGGGGTATGATCATTATGTGAGTAAAACAGTTGAAAGATAAAAGAATAGATGGAATAATATATTGACAGTAGTTGCCTTTACATGGAGAGAGGGTCAGCTCTTTTCTACTTTCTAACCTTATCTTATTTTTTCTTAACAAGCTTTATCTCAATAGGACATTGGTGGTTTTTTTTTTTAATTGTATTTCTGTGTTAAGGGGAAAAGTTCCTAATCAATATAATACTAAAAAATGGATTCAGTTCAGTTCAGTCGCTCAGTCGTGTCCGACTTTTTGCGACCCCATGAATCACAGCACGCCAGGCCTCCCACCAACTCCCAGAGTTCACTCAAACTCATGTCCATCGAGTCGGTGATGCCATCCAGCCATCTCATCCTCTGTCGTCCCCTTCTCCTCCTGCCCCCAGTCCCTCCCAGCATCAGAGTCTTTTCCAATGAGTCAGCTCTTTGCATGAGGTGGCCAAAGTACTGGAGTTTCAGCTTCAACATCAGTCCTTCCAATGAACACCCAGGACTGATCTTTAGAATGGACTGGTTGGATCTCCTTGCAGTCCAAGGGACTCTCAAGAGTCTTCTCCAACACCACAGTTCAAAAGCATCAATTCTTTGGCGCTCAGCTTTCTTCACAGTCCAACTCTCACATCCATACATGACTACTGGAAAAACCATAGCTTTGACTAGACAGACCTTTGTTGGCAAAGTAATATCTCTGCTTTTTAATATTCTGCTAGGTTGGTCATAACTTCTCTTCCAAGGAGTAAGCATCTTTTAATTTCATGGCTGCAGTCACCATCTGCAGCGATTTTGGAGCCCCCAAAAATAAAGTCTGACACTGTTTCCCCATCTACTGCCCATGAAGTGATGGGACCAGATGCCATGATCTTCGTTTTCTGAATGTTGAGCTTTAAGCCAACTTTTTCACTCTCCTCTTTCACTTTAATCAAGAGGCTTTTTGGTTCCTCTTCACTTTCTGCCAAAAGGGTGGTATCATCTGCATATCTGAGGTTATTGATATTTCTTACTATGAAATACAGATGATGTGATGAGGTAATCTAAATTAACACTGTTACAGATAGTTTGAATTTATATATGTAATTTTTAAATGCCAAAGAAATATCCAAATAATTTTTAGCAAGTAACCATTGTTCCCAAATGGTGGGTTAGTGGCCTTCACTTTTTGAAGGTACCCTTAGACAGCCTTATTTGTATTATACTTTGTGCTAGATGATTTTTAAAATGAAAATAAAGGAACTCATTACTTAACTAATAGTGATATTGGCATTGGTACTAAGTAGTCTTTCTGTGTTTGTTGTCATATTGTTATTATATATAATATATGCTTACAGAATGTATAATTGACACTGGATATATATAAAAGCTCTTGAGTGTTTGAATCAGAAGAATATAAGTTTTAGTCACTTAACTTTTATTTCTACCCAGTCCTGTTCATGGTTTAAATGTATGTTGAACATAAAATTCTTCTACCATTAATTACACATTTAATGGTAGAAGAATATTTTTTAAACTCATGTTCTTACCAGTATTGTTATTTTAAAATTATTTCAGGTACTTATCTTGGGCCTTAGACACAAATCAGGAAGAAAGAGACAAGGGTAAAACAGTAGAAGTGGGTCGTGCCTATTTTGAAACGGAAAAGAAGCATTTTACAATTCTAGATGCCCCTGGCCACAAGAGTTTTGTCCCAAATATGATTGGTGGTGCTTCTCAAGCTGATTTGGCTGTACTGGTAAGGAAAGATGTTTCCAGTTCATCCCTGTATTTGTTCGCAGCCCAACTTGAAATGTAAACACTTGGATTTACCTTCTAAAAGCTAGAATTTAGATTACAGTGAACTGTAAAATATACAAAGTTACAGTTTTCACTGTTTCACTAATCTGCCGAAGAAATCTTCATAATTTGATTTACTTATGAAAATGTTTCTGTTTTTCTCTACCATTGCTATTATCTCTGTGTCAGAAATTAGTGTCCACTGCCTGCTAAACCTAATCCATTTTTTACTCAATCCTGTGAGTACAAAATTGAGTAAGAAATTATCTGTTTAAGATCTTCAGTCATTTTGCAACTTGGGGGTAGTTATTGTACTAGCACTAAATCACATATATGTTTGAAATGTAAAATATAAATATGTAAAAATAAAAATGTAAAATATAAAGGTGTACTAGATTTTGGAGAATTGGGAATGAGAAGAAACATATACTGAAATTTTAAAGTATTTAGACATTGTGACATTCAAAAGTATATATGTGCTCAGACGATAAAAGAATCTACCTGCAATGCAGGGTCAGGAAGATGCCCTGGAGAAGGCAGCCCACTCCAGTGTTTTTGCCTACAGAATCCTGTGGACAGAGGAGCCTGTCAGGCTATGGGGTCACAAAGAGTTGGACACACTGAATGACTAACTCACTCACTTCTATTTTCTTGTAAGATGCTTCTGATAAAACTGAAAAGAAAAATGTTGTATTGCTAGAAGAGTGTACTGGAATGTATAAGAATAAGCTGTTGATTTCTTGGAACAGGTGATCTCTGCCAGGAAAGGAGAGTTTGAAACTGGATTTGAGAAAGGAGGACAGACGAGAGAACATGCCATGCTGGCAAAAACGGCAGGCGTAAAGCACTTGATTGTGCTCATTAATAAGATGGACGACCCAACAGTAAACTGGAGCAATGAGAGGCAAGCTTGGACGTCTTACTGTTTGTTCATACTCTGTTTAATGTTGAAACTATAGAGTTCAGTTGCTTTACATTATAATTGAGTTATTTATAAATATTAATAGATACGAAGAATGTAAAGAGAAACTGGTGCCGTTTTTGAAAAAAGTTGGCTTTAATCCCAAAAAGGACATTCACTTCATGCCATGCTCAGGACTGACGGGAGCAAATCTTAAGGAGCAATCAGATTTCTGTCCTTGGTACATGTAAGTAACCTTTTTAATAAAAAGTTTTTTGTCTTATTAAGTAATTTTTAAAAAATTTTTTGGCCACACAGCATGTGAGATCTTATTTCCCTGACTGGGGATCGAATCTGTGGCCCCTGGATCACTAGGGAAGGCCCTGTGTGTTCATGTGTGTCAGTCATTCAGTCGTGTCTGACTCTTTACGACCCCATGGACCATAGCTCACCAGGTTCCTCTATCCATGGGATTCTCCAGGCAAGAATACTGTTAACCTTTCCCTTCTCCAGGGGATCTTCCCCACCCAGGGACCAAACCAGGGTCTCCTGCGTTGCAGGCAGATTCTTCATGGGTTGAGCTACCTGGGAAGCCCAATAATTTAAGAAAATATTGAGTGTAACCTTGGCTTTAAAAATGCCATGACCTTTGTCTTTTAACTGGGTTTTCTTTTTTGTTACTGAGTTGTTAGGGTACTTTATGCACTGGGTACAATTCCCTTATCAGAGACATGATTTGGAAGCATTTTCTCCCATTCTGTGGGCTGTCTTTTTATTTTCTTCATAGTGTCCTTTGAAATACAAAAAGGTCTTAATTTTGATGAAGTCTTGTTTATTTTTTCCCTTAATTGTGCTTTTGGTGTCATGCCTAGGGAATTGTTGCCCAATCCAGTCATAAAGAGTTAGACCTGTTATTTTCATTTAAGCCTATTGAAGCTCTTAGGTGTGTGTTCCATTTTTGGATTAATTTTTTATAAGGTAAACTCTTGAATATAGCTTTGTGAGTATTTAAACTGGGAAATGTGAGTCTTCGACTTTTATCCCCCTGTCCCCCAAGAATATTTTGCCTTTTTGGGTCCCTTGAATTTCCATATGAACATTGGGATCAGCTGGTCAAATTTCTGCAAAAAGGCAGTGGGACTTTAATAAGAACTGCACTGAATTTGTACAGCAGTTTGGGGGGAACATTGCGATCTTGGCAATATTATACCTCCCAATTCACATACTGTAGCTTTAAAGGGGAAATTATAGAATCTTGATTTCAGAGCTGGAAAAAGTCCATGAAAAATTAAGTTATATAGGGTGGCTTCAATTTATTACAACATGTGGGTTATTTGCCATTAAATATTTTTATAAGTTTACAGGAAAACTTTCTCATTATGTTGATCTATTTTGTTATTTTTTTAGAAAATGTTTCTGAGGAATAAGTGAGATGAACTAAAGTTAGAGCCATGTAATTTCTTAAAATTTTAACATTTATGTTGACTCTTTAATTTTATTATATTCTCAGTGGATTACCATTTATTCCATATCTGGATAATTTGCCAAACTTCAATAGATCAGTTGATGGACCAATCAGGCTGCCAATTGTGGATAAGTACAAGGTACCCAAAATGTTCAAGAAATTGGGTTTTATGGGAGGTGACAAATTATTTTGTCTTCTGTTTTAAACTGTGAAATAACTTTAATAATTAACAACATAACACAGGTATCTTTTTAATAAAGATTATGTTATTCAGTGATATAGATAGACCATAATTTAAATCAGTTTAGTTTATTTTGGTTGTTTTTCTATGAGCCAGTGATCATTTTTTGGTGAGAGATTCTTATAAGTAAAACTCCTGAAAGAGTTTGTACATTAAAGTTGATAGATACTGACAAATAGCCTTCCAAAATACAGTGCTAATTTACATGACCGCCAGCAGTATATGAACGTGTTTACCATAGCCTAACCAACACTGGATGTAGTCTTTTAAAAATAAGCTTCAAATAAAGAAAAAAATAATAAGCTTCACTATTTTTAACTATGTTTTCAGTTTCATTTTAAGTACTGCACTATCAATATGTAGTATTTTGCTTTTTTTCAAATACTTCATTAGCTTCATGCTAAATTTCTTGAAATTTAGTTTTTAAATAGGGAACGTCTCAGACAGTTTTGAGAGAAGCTGAATTTGAACAAGAAATTTAGATCTTCAACATAAAATTCTGTCTCCTGCAGTGTGTTTTCTTTTTAAATCCTAGGCATACTTATTTATTAGTATTATATTTATATATATATGTGTGTGTGCTTTTGACAGAGTATTTGTTGCCTGTGTCTAAGATTAATCCTAAGCATTCTACCACTTGGCTAAAGATTTTCTTTTCTGAATAAGCCTTGCAAAATTTCACTTCGGGTTGTTGAACCCCTGTATATTAGTAACAGAAGTCTGACATTTGGCTTTTTATTTTAAACAGGATATGGGCACTGTGGTCCTGGGAAAGCTGGAATCAGGATCTATTTGTAAAGGCCAGCAGCTTGTGATGATGCCAAACAAGGTAAGAATTCATAATGCTCTTGTTCATTTAAATTTTCTCTTGAAAATATTAGTAAGGAATCAGAACTTTTCAATCTTAGGGATTTCATTAAAAGAAAGCACTTTTAAATCCAACATTGGTGGTAGTGGTGGTTTAGTCGCTAAGTTGTGTCTGACTCTTGCAACCCCAGGAACTGTAGCCTGCCAGGCTCCTCTATCCATGGGATTCTCCAGGCAAGAATACTGGAATGGGTTGCCATTTCCTTCTCCAGGGGATCTTCCCAACCCAGAGATCGAACCCAGGTCTCCTGCACTGCAGGCAGATTGTTTACCAACTGAGCTATGTGAAGCTAGTTAATGTCAAGCGCAAAATTTAATCAAGAATATGTGGCATTATTTATTGACAAATGGAGAAGGGTCATTATTAGCACCACGTCAGAGTTAAAAGGTATATCATCATGAGAGCTTCAGTTAGTTACTTTATAGGAAGTAAATAGAGATCTGAAGTGGTTAAATGATTTGCTTCTGTTAACATTCTAGATTACTAAGTGAGCCAGGGATGAAAATTCAGGTTTAACATTAATATAATTAGCTTTCTTTTATTTTTTGTACATAGTAGTTATGTTGGATACTATAAAATGTGTCCAAGCTATGCTCCTAATTTATTTGGGGAGAAAGGGATTTTTTTTTTTAAATCATAAATGGGTCTTTTCTTGACTCTTAATACCTTATTGTAGTTTCTTCATTATAGGAGAGGGTTTCATTAAATAACATGAAAAAATCTCAATGAACTATATTCTTTTGTGTTATTTTTGACTGGTCAGTTGCTGGTAATTGCAGATGACCTGTTACTAAGAAACTGTTACCTATTTTCCAGAGGACTTCTCTAACAATCCAAAGATGTTATTTACGTAGAAAAAGGCCTGAATTATCAGAACCTCCAAATAGACATTTTGTTAGATTTAACTGAGAATTTCTTTACCACGCTTATTCCAGGCAAATAATATTACAAAAGATAATTGTCAATGTATGGTAGAGTTTTAATTGAAACCTTACAAATTATACTTTGGGGTTTCTTGATGGCTTATGCATTGGAGATCAGAGTATCCTATCATAGTCTCTTTTCTTTAAGAGGTACTTATGCAGTGATAAACGAATGAAAATAATGGTCAGTTTGAATCCTTGTATTTTGTCTGTTGAGCAATCACAGAAGTCAAGTTTGCTTGTGGAGATGGAAGCAAGGGGCTGGGGGAAGAATGGGGAGTGGATTCTTAATGGGCACAGAACTTCCTTTTGGGGTGATGATGTTTTGGAACCAGATACTGATAATGGTTGTATACCATTGTGAATGTCGATGCCACTGAATTGTACGATGTAAAACAGTTTAAAAAGGTAAATATGAGTATTTTATCACAATAGAAAAGTACTTACTATGGGCAAGTGAACTTAGTGCTGGGCTGTAGCTAAAGGGGAAGGGACTTAATATACTAGTTCTCTTTAGAAACTACCACTTTACACTAATTACTGAACAGGTCAGTGTAGCATATCTTACAGGTGTTAATCAGTCCTTAAGAACTCAGTTTACTTCAGTCCCTGAGTTTCAGTGGAACAGAATTATGTTTTAAAAGATGTTAAGACTGTGCTGTGCTGTGCTTAATTGCTCAGTCATGTCCGACTCTTTGTGATCCCATTGACTGTAGTCCACCAGGCTCCTCTGTCCATGGGGATTCTCCAAGCAAGAAGACGAGTGGGTTGCCATGCTCTCATCCAGGGCATCTTCCCAACCCAGGGATTGATTGAACCCAGTTCTCCTGCATTGCAGGTGGATCCTTTACTGTCTGAGCATCCAGGGAAGCCCAGATATAAGACTATTTTACATTAAAAAACTATAGGTAGGGAACCTACAGAATGGTGGTAAGAAATTGTATATCATGAATCTGATAAAGGGGGTTGCTATCCATAATATATCAAGAACTCCTACAACTCAACAACAAAAATAAAGAACCTGACTAAAAAATTAGCAAAGAACTTAAAGCAGGCATTTCTCCAAAGAAGATGAACAAGTGGCCAACAAACATGAAAAGAAGCTCAACGTCACTAATCAGTTCAGTTCAGTTCAGTCGCTCAGTCATGTCCGACTCTTTTCGACCCCATGAATTGTAGCACGCCAGGCCTCCCTGTCCATCACCAACTCCCGGAGTTCACTCAGACTCTCGTCCATCGAGTCCGTAATGCCATCCAGCCATCTCATCCTTGGTCGTCCCCTTCTCCTCCTGCCCCCAGTCCCTCCCAGCATCAGTCTTTTCCAGTGAGTCAACTCTTCGCATGAGGTGGCCAAAGTACTGGAGTTTCAGCTTTAGCATCATTCCTTCCAAAGAACACCCAGGGCTGATCTCCTTCAGAATGGACTGGTTGGATCTCTAAGGGACTCTCAAGAGTCTTCTCCAACACCACAGTTCAAAAGCATCAATTCTTCGGCGCTCATTAGGGGAATGCAAATCAAAGTTACAGTGAGATAATAACTCACAGCCATCTGGATGGCTATTTAAAAAAAAGAAAAACCCAGAAAATAACAAATGGTGGTGAAGATGTAGAAATTTGGAACCCTTTCTGGATTGTTGGTAGGAATGTAAAATTGTGCAGCTGCTGTGGAAAACTTAACAGCATTTCTTCAAAAACAGAAATAGAATAATCATGATCCAGCAGTTCCACATCTGAGTACACACCCTTAAAAGCTGAAAGCAGATCTTGGAGAACCAATGTTCATAGCAGCCAACACATGGAAGCAGGAGCAAACAAATATGGTATATACATAAAACGGCATATCACTCAGCTAGAAAGGAAGGATATTCTAATATAGGCTACAACATGAATGAACCTGGAGGGCATTATTACTAAGTGAAATAAGCCAGCCAGCCATACATACATAAATCATGTATGACTCTCCACTTTTGTGAAGTACTTTGAGCAGATAAAATCTTTACTACCTCTCAGAAAGTAATTAAAAAATTAATCTTAATTTTTCATAAGTATGGATTACAGATTTGACTTGCTCTATTTTGTTTAGTTATAAAAGTCTTCATTTAGGGAAAGGAATTGTTACACTGGATTATTTGGGCAAAAAGTAGTAAACATACGTGTTTGGTTATATATGATGGAACTGCTAGTTTCTACCTCTATTCCATTACTCTAAAGAATTTGCTAGCAAATATGGCTGTACTACCAGTTTTTGGAATGAATTTCATGACAGGTAAGGTATAAGCTACCTTTTGGGAAAGAAAGCCATTATTTGTGTATGTGTACGGGGGAGAAACTACTGGAGATTAGCAAATGACAGTTTGTAGAATTCTGGTATGGAATACAATGATTCTGGATTCTCTATTTATCTACCATACAATGAGAAAGTTCATTTTGTCTTAAAGGTTATTATATTGTTTTGTTTTCTGGCATGTGTTTTAAAAATATGAATTATCTCCAAGAGAGGAAATGGAGTAAAATAAGGACTACTTTGTGGGTATTGCTTTTAACATTTCCCCCCATATATATGCTTTAAAAAAAAATTATTGTAGTAAAAGACAAATTTTACCACTGTTGACATTTTGTATGTTCATGGTATTGTGCAGCCATCAGCACGGGTCTAGTTCCAAAACATTTTCACCACCCTAGAAGGAAACCCTCTACCTATTAAACAGTCAGTGTGCTTTTAAAGCTTAGTTGTTCAAATAACCGTAGAAAAATACATTCTTCAGATGTTTGGGGATTGATATGTAATAGAAGCTATGTCTCTTAACTCCTGAAATTTAAGTATAATAAAAGTTATATCTATAAAATTAAAGTGATTTGTTTTAAGAAAGTAAAAAAGGCAGATATTCTGCTTGGAAATTATTAGGATGTGATATTTAAAAGATGACAGATAAATCTTTTAATTGGCAGCTTGTAATTCTAAGATATGATTTTTAGTAAGTTTGTGTTATACAAATGTTACAAAGTTTTAAACTCAAAAGAATTACTTTGGCTACTCAACAACCACAGAAAAATGTGACTTGCAAGTCTTCAGCAAACAGACCATTTTCCATTCTATAATGTAGTCAATGTATCAAAAGTTTTCCAATCTTGGTTTCTTTTTAAGCACAATGTGGAAGTTCTTGGAATCCTTTCAGATGATGTGGAAACCGATTCTGTAGCCCCAGGTGAAAACCTCAAAATCAGACTGAAAGGAATTGAAGAGGAGGAGATTCTTCCAGGGTTCATACTTTGTGATCCGAATAATCTTTGTCATTCTGGTCGCACATTTGATGCCCAGGTAAACCAGATATTGTAGTTATCATGATGACCTTTACTGTCACAATGAGACTAGGATTTAAATGCCCTTTGTCCTGATTATTGGTGATATACCATTGTGTGCAGAAGGGGAATTGAAATAGGATAAACCATATATAGAGATTACAACAGCTGTGATGTACATCTCATACCCATAAGGTATGGTACCATAAGGATGGTACAAGTCCTGGGTAGAAAGTATGCATTTTTACTTTTTATTTTCTGTTGATAATATATATTGATACTTAATATTTTGCCCAAAGTGTCTTTCACTTTAAGTAGAGCATAGTTGCCTTGGAAGTCATGGTTTGTCTGCTCATTCAGAGCAAGCAAATTTCCAAATAGGAAAACACAATTAATTTCTCCATGTTATTTGCAACCTGACTTCCCCAGGAGGATGACAGAGTAAGTAATTGGTACAACTCACAGAATTTTTGAGTTGTTATATGATTAATCAAGTTAGATTTTTATGTCAGATATAAGATTGTTAACTTTGGAGCTTGGATACTGGGGAATGGATAAAACTAAGTTCATATCAGGAGGGAAAGTTCTAGCATGTGAGCAGCAGTGAATGCCTTGGTGGGGGAGTATAAAGGAAAGGCTTCCCAGAGAAGAAAGTACGCCTATGTTTTTAAAGTTTGGGCACTTGCCAAGAAGATCTGTAGGATAAGGATATCAAAAATTCATGCTTTGAGGTAACCCAATCTGACCTATCACTTCTAACACAAAAATAAGTTGTTGCCCTACTGAAATTGTGATTTACACATTCAGTTCTTTTTTTTACCTAGGGATAAAGATGATATTTTTTTTTTTGTTTGACAGATAGTGATTATAGAGCACAAGTCCATCATCTGCCCAGGTTATAATGCGGTGCTGCATATCCATACCTGTATTGAAGAAGTCGAAATAACAGTGAGTTTTAAGATAATTGGGGTTTTTAAGACCATTATTCACACTTCTGGTCTTGAAGATTCTTTTATTAGGCATTATTCTAATCTCATCCTTTTTTCTTGGATAGGCCTTAATCTGCTTGGTAGACAAGAAATCAGGAGAAAAAAGTAAGACTCGACCCCGTTTTGTGAAACAGGATCAAGTGTGCATTGCCCGCTTGAGGACAGCAGGAACCATCTGCCTTGAGACCTTTAAAGACTTCCCTCAGATGGGTCGCTTTACTTTAAGAGATGAGGGTAAGCCTTTAAATTGATGTCCAGAGGTCTGTCTAAGGTGCTTAGCTTTGGTAGTTTTCATCTGTGTACAGTGCATATTAGAAGTTCATAGGAAACTTGGATACCTGTTTATATGTCATATATGTTTTATGAGTTGAATGAATTAAACAGACTTGAACATACACTTTAGTAGTAATGCTCTGGATGAAGAACCTTAATCTTGATATTTTGCAGGCAGTAGGTGCTGAGAGTCCTTTTATTTACTGCTAAATAAGACATTTCTATGATACAGTCCTCTGTAATATGTGTGATAAACACTCATCTGGAAGAGTTTTTATCCAGTAGAGCAAATTTTTGCTAATAAGCAAACCTTTGAGGTAGACATCTTATTTTTTAGAAAAAAAATCACTTTAAAATTCAATATGATAAACTTTAACTGCATTGAAATGGGGGGAGATAAAGGAGTACATAGATTGATACCCTTAATGCCTAATATTTTCAAGGTTTAGTATTTATGCATTATATTTTTAATATTTTTATAAATAAAAATATTTAAAATAANTATGAAAGTTTGGTATCATAGAAACAAAATGGCTTTGTGTTTAATAAAACATTTCTCTTATAGATTATTAATTTAGGTTACTATTTTAAGACTATGGAAGACTTTACATAAAAGTTTATGGTTCACTTAAAATACAGAATAGTCAGTTTACATATTAGTTCCAATTCAATTCAGCAAAAACTTTACTGTATATCCGCTGAATGTCAGGAGTTGTGCCAAGCACTGGGAATATGATGGATATGGTCCCTGAGCTTTATTTCAGAGGAAACTATATAAAGATGGTATACATTTAAAATCATTATCTTAAAAGTCTTCTTGATGATAGTGAAACTGGCTATTGGGGGGTTTCCTATTAATATAACAAAATGAGAATTTTATTTATCAATTAGAAATTAATGTAGCAAGAATTTTTAACTTCAGAATTTTTTTTTTCCCCTAAAAAATAGCTTGGCTTTTAGGTTTTTCACAAGACCAAATGGATTTTGTATTTCTAATAATAGGGTCTGAGAGCCCTTTTTAACAGCTTTTATTGAGATAATTTAAATACCGTGAAATTTACCTGTTTGGAGTATATAGTTCAGTGAATTAGTATGTTCAGAGTTGTATAGTCATCACTACATCCTAATTTTATAACATTTATAAATGTTATAACATAACATTTATAAACATCTGAAAAAGGAACCCAAATACCTGTTTACAAAGTTACCACCGATTATTCTATCTACCTCTGGCCATTGTAGGCAACCATATGTCTACCTTTTCTCTGCCTGCCTTTTTTGGACATGACTTATAAATAGAATCGTATAGTTTGTGGCCTTTAGTGTGGCCTTTATTTCACGCATGTTTTTGAGGTTCACCCATGCTGTGATATGTATATAATTCATTCATTTTTATTGCCAAATAATAATTCCACTGTATGGACATATCCACACTTTACTTTTCAGCATAGGTTTTAATTAGTAATTTACATTGTAAAATAATGATAAAGTTTTAATATCTAACATAGCCTTGCTGTTAACTACTGAAAAGGTTTCTTAAAATTTTCATTTCTAGGTAAGACCATTGCAATTGGAAAAGTTCTGAAACTGGTTCCAGAGAAAGACTAAGCATTTTCTTGATGACCCTGCACAATACTGTGAGGAAAATTGACTGCAAAAGCCTACTTCACACCGCCTTCTCTTATTTTCTGCCCATTGACAAACCTCTCCCCATATTTTGCAAAGACAAAATTCACAGCAAAAGTCCACATTATGTCAGCTTTCTCATATTGAGAGCTCTGCTATGCCACTGTTGAATTTTTCCCAAGATTTTTTTCTTCCCTCTCAAACTCTGTTTCCTTGGACAGATTTGGCAATAGCTTTGTAAGTGATGTGGACATAATCGCCTACAATAATGAAAAACCTACCAGGAATTTTTTTATTTTTCATTTCCCCTTAGGCATTCCTAAGCCTTTTTCCCCCTAGGCAGATCATTCTGAGTGTGCGAGTGTGTGTGCACATGTTACAAAGACAACTACCATGTTAATAAAATATTCAATTTGAAACCCTTTTCGGTATTTGAATTGCTTTTGAATACTGTTTTTTATCTGGAGGTAACATTGTTGCATTAGCTTTTTAACTTGACCAAGTAATCCAGTACATTTTATTACTTGGACTTTTCTAAACTCTCCCTCTCCACTACTTAAATGAGGTACTTACAAACCATGTTCAAGTTTGTATTAAAGAATTAGATGGACCTCTTCTTTTGATGGTTAATGCATACATACAATATGCAACTATGACACTGCTTTATTAGGTCTCTCAGTTATTTTCTGCCAACTGATATTTTAACATGATTTCTTAAAGTAAGTGGTTTTAAGACACAGGAACAGCATATCTGTAGTTTTCATATAAAGCATAATGAAAGTGTACCCCTACAAAAAATTCCTTTAACTTGTTAAATTAGTGGAATTTACAATAAAGATAGCATGTTGAGACCTGGCAAAAATGCCTCCTGTAGTATTTATAAGAGCTGCATGCAACTAGTAGGAAAACCATATCAATTGCAAGTGCCAGTTCTACCAATTACTCAGTTTATTTGTTTATATCAGTAATTTTAAAGGCTAACCCTTGCTGGTTAAAGCTAAATCTCATCCAGTAACTAAATGAACACATATTTAGAACCATCAGAATCTGCACAGATTAAAGTTAACAATGACAAGTAGAATTATGTTTTTCTCAATTATTCAAAACTGTTTTCTTAAGTATATTGCTGAAATTTGCTCAGTTATGATTTGGATGGCCCAGAGCGCAGCAATGCGGTGGTTTTTAGATTGAATCCTGACCTTCTGCTACAACTGTCATGATTTTGAAATTTTTAATGAGAATAAATGGAAAATGGAAGGGTTACTTTCAGGGATTTTTTTCTGGGTTTATTGGAAGCCCCACCTTGACTTTGAGTGTTGCCATTTACGGAAGACTTAGCCTCTTTTAGGTTGGCTTAGTCTCTAAATAAGATAATTTGTAATTGTGTATCTAATGATATGTCCCTTCCCTGTAATCTTCCTGCCTTAGAACAGAAAAGCCTGCTCTGACTATTTCCAGCCACAAAACATAAAAATTAAATCTAACCATGTTTTCATAACTGATATTCCCATTCATTTCATGAATGAGGCTACATCTTATGGACAGAGCACAGTTACTGTCCTGCAGTTTCCTGTAACTATACTCATGGTTATTAAAGTTGCATGAAATTTAAGTTATATGTTTGCAAATCTGGGCTTTTAGTTTTCTGGAATATGTGGGAGCTTTAATCAGTACATTATAACTTTTCATACTTCCAAGTTAATAGGAACAAAATACTAGCAATCGCTTGGATTTTGATGAATCTTTAAAAAGCTCAAGAGACACTGAAATTATTTCCAGAGATATATTTCCATTTTTAGATTGAACACATTTTTTAAAAAAACTTATGTTTGCTATTAAAACAGTTACACTTTTAGAATATTGTGTGCATGTTGCCAAGACTCAGAATGACTTGGATATCAACTGTGAAGGGCCTACCTCTAAAAAAAATGCAGAGAATAAATATAATTATGAAATAAAATTTTTGATGGATTCTTGCACATTTATGCAAGTAAGATTATTTAGAAGAAACCTCATTGTTAAATTAACCAACACCATACATTTTTGTCGGCTTTGAAGTTCTGTGGGAAGAATGCTTGCTTGATGGATTTTAAAATCTTCATTTCACTGCCTGGTTACTTGGACGGGCAGATGTGTCTGAAGTGAACTAGCAGTGTGGGGAGATGTTAGACCTGTGAAAAGCAATATACAGATTCCTATGCTGTCATTTTGTCTTCTGCAAGTGCAAGTGTGTTTATATTGTTGACAATGCAAAAACAGGGTAATTGGCTACACTTAGGATATTACAGACCTAAACATTTTTTTTTCTGTCTTTAGCATAGATGTTAGAGTCACAATTTTCTTTGCATCTTTTTACATTAATGATGTTCTTTATACAGCTTTCATGCTAGATTAATCATAGTTTTTTAAATTAATAAACAAGATAATTGAAATAAACATTAAATAATTGCCATTTTTCAACCTTTATTTCTTACTGTGGGAGAAGGGGAGATAATGTTTCTTGTTTTTAATTTGTAAGCATAATTCATCCAGTGAAAATTATGTAAAATCAAACTAAAAGAGATGGACTGAGTATATAATGCTATGAAATTAAGTGACAAATAGTAAGGTATTCTTGAATAGTTAAGCCCATGTATATTTGTTTTGAACTGAGTCTTGAAATATGTGATATTGAATGTAAAAACGTTGTGAATTGTTGAATAAGGTTATTCACTGTAACAAGAGGTAGTTCATACTTGTCTGCTAGTTACATAAACTACAAGAACTACTTTTACAAAGTAGGATGGACTTTGAATGGGATGCAGTTGACAGATACTGGCATCCTCAGCTGAAGTGCTACAGATACTGGGGGTCATGCGTTCAACCAGCTGCAGTTTTGCAACCCAAGAAAAAAGTGAATTTATGCTCAAAAACTGCTTTCATGATGAACTTTTGAAAAAAAATCAAGAAAACTCCCTGGCAATCTTCAGAAACACTAGTTGTGACTGTAATTACTCCGTGGTCTTTGATGGCTGTTCCATCTGGCAGCACTCTAGCACCTTTCCTCATTGGCATGGACTTCTTATGGACTGCTGCTTCATGGATGACAGCTTCATTGGTTTGGGTAGGAAAGTTTTTATTACAGCTCTTAACATCAAGCAACTTTCAGCTTTTAAAAACCCTTTGTGAAAATTCTGGTTAACAGCACTATAGCTGATTGTGGAATGATTAAATGTTCAGTGTTGGTCAATCTTAACAGAATAAACTGTGCCATTAATCCTCTCACAGACATACATACATAAGGTAGATAGCACTCAACAGAATTTAGGGGACAATTTTCTGTCTCCAAATAACATGGCGTATATTTCCTCCAGCTGATTTTTTCCATGATTGTAGCAGATGTCATCTAATACGTTTATGATCTTAGTTTCTTTCCTCTAGAGATCTTGCCATGGCAACAACTTAAGTAAATAAATGTACTTACACGTGCACAACTCAAAGACTAGTAGGTTTAAATTTAGCAGTCAATTGGTTATATTAGATTTCATAGTAAACGGAATAGGAAGTGTTTTTATTTCCCTGTAGTTCAGTGGTTTCCATTTGAACCAACGTACTGCCAAATTTCAGATAGGGTAAATTTGGTTCAACTTATGATGGTTTTGGCTCTAGGATATTCTTAATTTTCAATATCCTAGGACATAACTGAGTCTTCCTTCAGTAAATACACTTTTCACATACCTCTAATTCTATGCTTCCTTGAAACAGTAATGTGCTAGCTGAGTTGTTTATTAAGAAGTGTTTTAAGGGCATGAAGGTGTGGGAATATTGGAGTATTCTCCAAAATAAGGGAGAAGCAGTAAGGCACCATGTCTGATTAGGCAGAAAATTGGGCAGGATTTACGTGACCCTCAGAATGGTGGTAGTCTTTTCTGCCTTGTCACACATGCCACTGTGCCCTTTACTACCTACCGTGGAAACCTCAGGTTTGTGGACAGCAAAGGTAGAATGACGTTGTGCTTCCCAAGGTTCCCCTCTGCCAGGCACATTAGCCTAGTGCTTGTCAGCCCAAGTCCCCGCTACCTCCTTGCCTGCTGCCCAGGAAGAGTGTTTGTGCTGGAGCTGGAGCTGGAGCTCCTGCACACCTCAGGCGACCAGACCACCCACATGCGTTAGGTGAAACAGGTCTGAGCCCAGGTCTACATTTTAAGGACTTAACATTTGGCACACGTCTTAGTTAACTAGTTTCTTCTCTTTGTTCTAGAAGAAATGTGGATCTCTCTCAGGCCAGGATTTAGTGACTAGTTTTCATTAGATGGCAGGTTAATACCTAGGTCTCCTTTTTTAAAAGACAGAATTGAAGGGAACTGATTGGGTTTGCTGGGTTTTTAACCTAATTCCAAAGCATGGCAGAATGCTCTAGGTAGGAATTATGGGAATCCAAGGTAAAGAAACCCTTTTCTTATGATTTGTAGCTACCTACTGTGCCTGACTTGGTGCCTGTGTGAGGATTAAGCCCTTAGTCTGCTCTTGCAATTATTCAAATGACTGAAGTTAAAGAAATTTGCTTTTGTAATAACAATAAAAATTGTCATCTTCCCTTTTGAAGGATTTGTCCGTTTGTTTATAATTACTGTATTCTGTCATCCTCTGAGTGTATCTGCTTTCTTTACAGTTCTCAATATCGTGTTCAGGCATCAGACGACACACAGGCTGTGTGTGCAAGATTGACAATAGAGTATTTTTTATACTTCATGGCCCATGGAACCAGTGTCAGATACAAAAGTTGTATCTGACATCTTAAAGCAGAAAAATAGCGTTAGTACCTTGGATGTTTTAGCTTTGTAGTGGAGAATTTTATCCCCCAGTCTAGAATAAATGATGAACAAAGTACAATTAGATTTTAAGTTTTCTGAATTTTAAAAGAACAAAATTTGATGCTAGCATGAAGATTTTGAAAAGTCACATACGGTCACAGCATCTTTTTGTGGTTCTTTGTATTTAATTTGTCTTCTAAACTCAACATTAGTCTTAAGAGTGAAATAAACAAGAATAAGCAGTAAAAGAAACTGAATTTATGATTTATATGAACCTATTTTGCATTCTAAGGCATTTTCACCAAAAGTTCTATGAGTTTAGTGAAGAGCAAGGCTACTGATAATTTCTACCAGTACAATAGTTTAGCTAGAGGGGGCATAATGAAAGAAACATGTTGAAATTGCTTTGCACTCTTTGTGACTGTCTAGGTTGAGACTTCACCCCTCTGAATTGAGAAGTACAGTCCTCCTAAAGAACTTTGTGTTTGCTAATAAATCACACAAATTGTTATACTTCAAACAAAAACTATCTCCATTGCCATCTTTGCTATTTTCCTGGCAAATACACTCAATTTTAGAATAAAAGAAATTTTGAAAGATTAGATTCTGAAGAGTAATTACTATTTATAAAGAAGGTCCAGCAGACAGAATGTGTACACAAAGAAAAATTTTTTTTATTATTAAGATAAAACTTGCATACAGAGAAATGCACAGATCTCAAGTTTAACAATGAATTACCTGGTGTATACAATTATGTTAACATCCCCATGAGCATATAGAACATTTTCATCACCACAGAAAGTTTCTTTCTGCCTCCTTCCAATCCATCCCTTCCTCCTGTCAAGGCAATCACTACTCTGCCATAGATTAGTTTTGCCTGTTTTTGAACTCCAGGTAAATGGAATCATGTTATGCACCCAGTTCTTTTCTCCAGGGCAGGGGAGCTGGGAGGTTTCAGAGATTAATTAACCCACCTGTCTTATCACTAGTTTATTCTCTTTACTGCTGGGTAATTTGTTTGAATTATCATTAGCAATCCAAATGAGTAAATAAGCCAGAGAGGAAAGCTTCACATCTCCTCCCTTTATCTGCCTTTATAAAGCTGTTACCACACACAGACCACTTAGTATTCCTCAAAGGTGGCAAAATAACTTGAGCTTCCCTCCCAGTCTGTCAGTCTTGAGTGCCTGCTTCACTTTGTTCCCTTTGATGTGCCCTGTCAGTTACAACACTGGATTGTCCCAGGACTTCCCTAGTGGCCCAGTGGCTAAGACTCTGTGCAGCCAGTGCAGGGGGCCTGGGTTTGATCCCTGGTCAGGGAACTAGAACCCATGCAGATAAGACTCCGTGCAGCCAAATAAATAAATACTAAGAGAAAAAATACTAGATTGTCCCTATCAGACTTTCATGTTGTTAGAGCCAAGTTCATCTGACTTGCACCTCTGTTGATTAACGCTTTAAATCTCAAGGCTAAGTCCTTGTTTTCTTTTTTGGTAGATTTTATTAGATTACATGTATGAACAACTTTTAGATGTTCTTTTATTGATCGCTTATTGATGACCTATCATAATACTTCACAGAGGCTTTTGAAAGTGAAAGTCACTCAGTCCTGTCCAAGTCTTTGCAACCCCATGGACTGGAATTCTCCAGACAAGAATACTGGAATGGGTAGCTTTTCTCTTCTCCAGGGTATCTTCCCAACCCAGGAATTGAACTGGGGTCTCCTGCATTGCAGGTTGACTCTACCAACTGAGCTATCAGGAAAGCCCAAATATTGAGGCTATTGAAAACCTTCCTAAGTAAAGATGCACTTTGACTATCAATAACATTTACCAGTTACATACTGTTATGGTTAAATTAACACAGTCCTCCAAGAAGTTGTCAACTGCTTATCTTCAATAATAAAAGATGATCAATGGTGCTGAAAGCACCCCCCACACACACACTTTTTTAAGCCTAGAAATCACTTCTGAGAATAGTCTTGATGACATTTCTCAGGGAATACAATTCCTCTAAGTTAAGGCTGATAGGATTAAAAAGTTGTCTTCCAAAATGGTGTACAAGGAAGCACTGGTGTCCTTTATGAGACAGAGTTAAATGGGGTGCTCAAGGCACCCACACAGCTGTACCCAGATACAAGGAGAGAGCCAAACAGGAACAGCAAACAGGTTTATAGTTTCCCTACTGAAATTTTCTCTGGTTTCACTGTTTTCCTGCTTCTCATTCCCTAGGGCCTTCATTTCCTAAATTTTTTTAAAATTATTATCAGAATCTAGTAATTTCTTGACTTAACAACCTCTTCTTCCCTCCTTGAGTTTAGGCACACTGCCTCTCCTCTTTCACACCCTAAGATGCACATTCCACTTTCCAATCCTTTTAATAATGATTATTTTCAGCAAAGGGCTAACCCTGTCCTATTACAGTATGTGCCAGGTACTATGTACATATATACATTATCTCATTTAATTCTCTTAACAGTTCCAGTGGAGAACTAGTTTCCTCTTACACATTAAAAAAAAAAAAATTTGAGGCTTGGGAGATTAGCTGACTTGTCCAAAGCTAGAAGTGAAGTGAATTGAAGTCGCTCAGTCGTGTCCGACTCTTTGTGACCCCATGGACTGTAGCCTACCGGGCTCCTCCGTCCATGGGATTTTCCAGGCAAGAGTACTGGAGTGGGTTGCCATTTCCTTCTCCAGAGGATCTTCCCGACCCAGGGCTCGAACCTGGGTCTCCCCCACTGCAGGCAGATGCTTTACCATCTGAGCCACAAGGGAAGCTAAATAACTACTATTATTACTGAGTTAGGATCCAGACTCAGATCTTTCTGACCAAAAAGACCATGTTCTTCCTGTTTCCCTTATGTCACACTCTATACTGTTAGCAATACTGTTTCACCTCATGCCTATATCAATATTTCCTAGCAGATTTCAATACCAGGATAGATCTTGAGGACACTGACAGAACAGTTTAAAAATTGCTTTTAGATAACTCAGACATGGATATTTAACTATATGGCTTGTTTTGCCATTTGTACTAATAATTATCTTAACTCTGCAGGGCTGTCTAGATTTACTAGTTGATTCTAGCAAATCTAGACAGCCCTGCAGAGTTTATTTTCAAGTAACTAGAATTTGAGCTCCATTATTAAATTTGTTATTAAACTTTGTTTACCATCCAGTAACATCTTCATACATTCTTTGCAGGTAGTTACATTATGATTTATTAAATCCTTTATACGATTATATACTACTTTGCATACAGTTGATGACATTTTGTTAATAAGCAAGCAGATTTTGCAACTAAAAAAACTTCAAAAATAAAGAGAAACCTCTTTTAGTACCTTCAGGGAAACAATAGTATTCAGTGAAATCTGGGTACTCAAAATGTTGACTGACTCTTACTTAATATATGCTTACTAGAAAAGAAATACTACAAGAGTTAGTAATTGTCTCATTAGAAATGTACATGCTAATTACTTTGATTTCTTCCAAGACGTTAATGTATTAATTTTTAAAAAGCAATTTGCATATATGGTTCAAGATACTTATTACTTTTCCTTTAACTCAATTTCCACTAATAGAACTGCTTTTATTATTCCTTTACAAGTACAATTTTCATTTTGGCTGGCAATTATCATATTTAATTCATTTAAAGTGGATAAAGGATAGATGGCGTAAATAATGTAATTAAGTAGGTGGAGTCTGGATAAAGTTTACAGAGTATTAATCTTGTGTGTGTTCAACAGTATCTTGAGTTTAAAAAGTTTTAAAAAGAAGAGGTAGAATTGACAGAAGTTTAAGAAAAATTTAAGTTACTTAATTTATGAATGAAATATTTACCCTCAGGTATTGAGTGAAATTTTATAGAATAATGTGGATGTTTAAGGTTAGTTCTTTTAAAAGACTAATTGATAAGAGTAAAATATTTTCCAGCATAAATCCCAAAGTTAAATAACATACTGTGGTAACTACATCTATACAGAAACAAATGAAGTACAATTTACATTTAAAACTTAGTGCTCACTAATGGCTAATTTAGGTCTTAATAAATAACAGGCATGGATATTTAGAAAGGGATAAAATTCCTTGAGAAATTTCACTGAACGTGAGAATGGTTTCAAATACAACAGAGCAAAAAGAATGAGGATTTTTAAAAAAATTATTTGAATTAAAAGGTCATTGGTGACTTTAGACGGAATAGTAATAGTGTGACTGAAATGAAAGAGTTAGGAGAAAGCTGAAAGCGCTTTATAGCACTTGACTACTAAGACAAAAAAAGGTAGGGAAAAAAATAGCATGGCACTATTTTTTTCTTTCCTTCAGTATTTTTATTTTTTTGCTTTTTTTTTTTTACTTTACAATACTGTATTGGTTTTGCCATACATTGACATGAATCCGCCACAGGTGTACATGAGTTCCCAACCCTGAACCCCCCTCCCACCATCCTCCCCATTTCATCTCTCTGGGTCATCCCAGTGCACCAGCCCCAAGCATCCTGTATCCTTTATCGAACCTAGACTGGCGATTCATTTCTTACATGATAGTATACATGTTTCAATGCCATTCTCCCAAATCATCCCACCCTCTCCCTCTCCCACAGAGTCCAAAAGTCTGTTCTATACATCTGTGTCTCTTTTGCTGTCTCGCATACAGGGTTATCATTACCACCTTTCTAAATTCCATATGTATGTGTTAGTATACTGTATTGGTGTTTTTCTTTCTGGCTTACTTCGCTCTGTATAATCGGCTCCAGTTTCATCCACCTCATTAGAACTGATTCAAATGTATTCTTTTTAACGGCTGAGTAATACACCCCATTGTGTATATGTACCACAGCTTGATGGACATCTAGGTTGCTTCCATGTCCTGGCTAGGCACTATTTCTTAAGAACACACATGAGGCACAAAGACAGCTACTGGAGAAAAGGAAAATGAAGACAATGGAATAGGAGGAAAATTAAAAGAGTAAAGCCTTCAGAAGGTAAGAAGGGATTCACGGATTCAGTGTCCACTCACCACATGCCACGCAGACCTTGTGTGTACCAAGTAAATTTGAACCACAGTTCTGGTCTCAAAGGACTCAATCTAGTGCATAGAGGAAACAAACTAACCAACAGTCACTATCACACAAGGGTGAAAACACTAAATTTAGAGAAGAACTCTTCTTACTATTGCTATTCTTTCAGTTTGTAAGTAATCTGAGTTCATGTGGCAGCTTATAAAAATTACAGCATTGATCACATCCTGCCTCGTAGGTCTTACTTTGCCCTATTGCCCTGTTAAGTTATAAACTCCCTGGTAGTAAGCACATACACGAACTGTGACCTATTGAAAACGAATAGGATAAGACCACAGATATTCAATCTGGGGAGAAATAAAAAATGCTAACTAGTAATTCAACAGATGCTTTAGAGGTTCACATAGCATTTATATCTATATAAATCTATATTTAAATATATAATCGTGTCCAACTCTTTGTGACCCCAAGGACTGTAGCCCGCCACGCTCCTCTGTCCATAGGATTTCCCAGGCAAGAATACTGGAGTAGGTTGTCATTTCCTTCTCCAGGGGATCTTCCTGACCCAAGGACTGAACCCGGGTCTCCTGCATTGCAGGCAGACTCTACCAACTGAGTCAGCAGGGAAGAGAGAGAGGTAGAAAACCAAGTGCTATTATATATGTTATCATGGACAGTAAGGAAAATTGGTGATACAAAGAATTCCCTGGGACACAAAAATAATTTCACTTACTTCATCTGCCTTAGCCCGGGCTTCCCTGGTGGCTCAGATAGTAAAGCGTCTACCTACAATGAGGGATACCTGGGTTCAATTCCTGGGTTGGAAAGATCCCCTGGAGAAGGAAATGGCAACCCACTCCAGTATTCTTGCCTGGAAAATCCCATGGACAGAGGAACCTGTTAGGCTACAGTCCTTGGGGTTGCAAAGAGTCTGACATGACTGAGCAACTTCACTTTCACTTTCATCTGCCTTAATGGTAAATAAAAGTTTAAAATATACCAATGTTCCATTCTTTTCCTCTCTCACTCATAACTCATAATCCTTTCACTGAAATTGTTTTCTGTAAGGTCACCATGACTTAACTGCCCAACAAATGGCTTTTCAGAAGTTCTTCAGTATTTATGGTATTAACACATCCTCACTTCTCCATTGCTAAGCACCCTCTTGGTTTTCTTTTATATCCTAAACGATTTCTCGATTTTATAGGCTCTTTTCCCTCCTGTCTTCTAACAGGGTTTCTCCATACCTCTATTTCGACTCTCTGCTGCTTCTTTTGGCAATTTTATTATTTCCAGTTTCCTTTTTTCTTTTCAGCCTTGCTGTGCAGCCTGTGGGATCTTAATTCTCCCTGCAGTGGAAGCTTGGAGTCTTAACCATAGGACTACCAGGAAAGTCTCACTTGGTTGCCTGAGTAGTCTCAGGACTTCTCAAAGCTTCACCCAGAGCGCAAGTAATTTGAACAACAGAAAAAGGGAGGGGAGAAGAACACTTAAAGTTGAACCTATAGTCTTTTTATAACTTAATCTCCAAAGTGACATCCCCTCACTTCTGCTCTATTCTACTTACTAAAAGCAAATCACTAAGTCGAGCCCTTACTCAAGGGACAGGGGAATGAAACTCCATCACTTAAGGCTTCAGTGAATTTATGGGCATATGACTCTTTTAACCACTACAATACCACAGAAAGATCAACTTTCCTAAAGTCTAATTCATTACTAATTCCTCTTCTTCCCTGACACCAGTTCAAAAACCTTGTATCAGTATGGTCTCTCCAAAATATAAAACTTCAGCTTGATAATTAATCCCTTAACCTACCCACTCTAGCCTCATCTTCTCTTTCTCCCCTCTGCGAATCCCTACTCCAGCCACTTACTACTTCCAAACACCACCATCTTCTTTTACCTCAATTCATGCTGTTCCCTTGGCCTGGAAGTCTGGCTCTTGACTTGAACTCATTTTACACAACATGTGGCAGCCCCGATGTTCTTTTCAGAATACTAGGAGACACAGTACATGAAGCCTAAAGTAACAGCTCATTATCATGTTAAAATGAATTCCAATCTGCTAGCAAGTCAATCTGGAATTCCATTTAGAATTCCAGATTCTAAAACAGGCAAGTGGGAATTGGTGCCAAAGGTTTAGAACATTTTTCCTACAAGTTTTTGGTTAAAGACAAAATGAGACATAATACTGAAAATTAACTGTATGTCAATAATTTTTTTTTAAAGACAAAGTCAGTATTAGAGATCAGCAGAACTCCCCTTTTTTCAGCTTTGGCAATAGGGAAGGAGCATTTTCCTTGAAAGCAACTGACATGGAAAGCATCCCACTCCCATCCTTCCATATCAAAATTTTCATAGCTTTTTAAGAAACATATTTGATTTATAATATAGTGTTAGTTTCAGGTGTACAACACAGCGATTCAGCTAATTTCTTTATCAGTAAATCTTTGCTGCTTATCTATTTTATGTACAGTAGTTTGTACTTAATCTTTTTAGTTAAACTTTTTATTTTGTATTGGAGTATAGCCAATTAACAATGTTGTGAGTTTTAGGTGGACAGCAGATGGACTCAGCCATACATACACATGTATCTGTAGCTCTTTGCAAAAGGAGCCATCCTGACTATCCATCGAAAAGCTCCTAAAAAAAACCTCTGGTTTACCTCCGTGGTGAAAGGCCATATGGCTGTAAAAACAAACAAAAAAAGGGGCAAAGCCTTAAGTACTGACTTGGACAACCTCTAATATACCTTAAGAGGTATCTTAAGAGGCAACGTACAGAACAATGGGCATAGAGCCTACTAATTGTCTTAAAAAAGAAAAAAAAAAACTAAATTGAAGCCCAGCCATCCATAAAGAAAAAAAGTATAAGTATTTCCTAAACATACGTAGACGGAGAAGGCAATGGCAACCCACTCCAGTACTCTTGCCTGGAAAATCTCTTGGACGGAGGAGCCTCATAGGCTGCAGTCTATGAGGGTCGCGAAGGGTCGGACACGACTGAGCGACTTCACTTTCACGCACTGGAGTAGGAAATGGCAACCCACTCCAGTGTTCTTGCCTGGAGAATCCCAGGGACCGGGGAGCCCGATGGGCTGCCGTCTATGGGGTGGCACAGAGTCGGACACGACTGAAGCGACTTAGCAGCAGCAAACATACGTAGACCATCCCTG